>JASAND010024933.1:0-102835 GCA_030248195.1 Trissonchulus latispiculum
TACTACAATTGACCAAATCTCTGTGAAATATATGTATAATGCAAGATACAACAGATTGTCTACTGGAAATAGCAACTAACATAATAGCAAAAATATATACACTAAAATCTACATCTGTACATTGAATAGGAGACACTTATTTTGAGATCTTATATTTGAGTCATATGCAATCTTTTAACGGACATTCTACGATGCTGCTTTCTTCTGAGACAGCCACAGGAAGCCATGTCCCTAAAGCATCGCCTAAAGTCGTGATTATAGAAGGTATAAATGAGTGGATTTAAAACGCTGTTTGAGTAACCCAGCCAAAGAAAAACGTTTTCTACAAAAGGCGGAATGTAGCAACCGATGCAGGCGGAATCCAGCAAATACAGAACAAAAAAGGGCAACCAGCAAATAATAAAACCAATTACGATAATTCCAATCGTTTTCAGGGCCTTTCGTTCTCTCAAATAGATCTGTTTTTCGCGTTTGACTCGCTGCGGTTTTGCATTATAATAATATTCGACAGCTTTTCCAACCAAAGACTTCGGCTCGCGTCTTTCGTACTGTCGACGCGCTGTTCTCGCCAGGGCCATTTCTGGTTCCTCCTCCGCAAACCCAGCGGACGAGATATCATTTAGACTGCCGTCTAGTTCGTTATTTTCCACTGGGGAGTTTCTCCTCAGATTCGGGGTGTGATTGTAAGCATCATTTATTGCACCAGGAGCGTCCTGAATTACTGTTCGGCTGGAAGCATGATGCAGTTTACGATTTTGTCTTCTGATCAGTGAAGATTGGTATCTCGCCAGTGTAGCCCGTGCACTAATTTTTCGATGTCCACTGGGCTTGTAGCTGATCATTTTTGTGCTAGTCTTGGGAGAACGAATGAAGCTGGACATGCTTTCAGTGGTGCTGCCAACGTGTCTCAGCATCTGCTCTCGTGCTGTTGCCACGCGGAATATTCTGAAGTAAACGTACAGCATAACTGAGAGTGGAAGATAGAAAGACCCGCAGGCTGAATAAATGCGATAGGATAAAGTGGGTACATATCCACACTGGAGACTGTCCTTTTCAAATCCCCAAGTATCTATAAACCAGGGCGGAAGACAGATTAGTATAGCCAGAATCCAGACGCTAAGAATTAAACAGAGGGCCAATCGTTTAGTTCTTTTTCTTATATATTTCAGGGGCCAAAGAATAGCCACATATCGATCAAGACTGATCACGCAGAGATTTAAAATGGACGCTGTACAGAGCATAACATCGACTGTAGCCCAGATTTGACAGGGTAAAAATCCAAATCTCCAGTACTCCTCTAAAAGGTACACTAAAGCCGGCGGCATTATCAACAATCCCACCAACAGGTCCGACGTAGCCAATGATACTAACAGCATATTTGTGAAAGTTCTCATCCGGCGATAAATTATCACTGATAAGATGACACCACAATTGCCCAGGACTGCCAAAATAATAATTGCAGTAATTACCATGGCAACAAGAACTTGGCTAACACCCATGCAGACCTTCGGGGGACTAGGAGGTCCGTTGCCTAGGCTGTTATTGGTTGTTGTCAGCAGGAGGGGACTTGTAGTGGCTGAATTTGAAGCAATAAGGCTCTCAACGGTCATTATGACAGATGCCAGAATCGAAATCATGCAAGAATCTATTGTTCAGTGCATTTTACTAATCTGAAATAAAATAACAACAGCTGCTTTACAAAAATGAAAACAGCCAATCAGCCAAACTGCTTGGTTAGAGAAAATAATACAAGTTAATATAGGTATAATACAGACCCCCAGCCCGGACAAGGTAAAAGACCTACCGTACCGCCGTTCAGGTCAAGGAGTAAGGAAAGCATGGCCAAGGGTTAAGTAAAAGTGGCCAGAAAAATTAGTTTTACACTAAAATTCAAAAAGTTATCACGGTTTCGTCGGACTTTCTTAGCTTAAGTTCTTAATTTTTCAATACAATCGGTCAAAGCATGGACATTTTTCTAAAAATTGAATATTTAGGTGAGGTGTAAATGATGGGGAAACCGCAAATTTTAGTGAAATTAGCGTTAATACTTTTAAACATTTTGTTAATTTAATTTTAAGGTACAAGCCCCCTCCTTGGGACAAACCCCCAACAGAATTAGACCCTGTGTTAATACATATTAATTTTATAATTAACAACTGATTTAATTTTAAATAACAATTTCTGGTTTGAGGACTGGGAAATGGTTTCATAAAACTTGACGAAATTAAAATGGTTTTAGAACCTGTAATAAGAGCTGCCCTATTCGAGTAACATTTTAAAACAAGATGACAAAAGTGAACGTGAACCCCGTCTTGGTGTGAAGATAAGCGTACCTTGCATGACCTCTCGTATTTAAAAAACGACAGTCTCGATGTCCTCTTTTCAGTTTGTGATGGATGCCATTAGACATAGTAAATAAAGTAAATTTAATTTATTTAAATTAATTACTTTATTCTTTTATTAATTAATTTGTGAATTTAGGTTAGCACTATCAGGTCATGGTCTTCCTAAAGCTAATGTAAGTCGGCTGTTAAAATTTGTAGGAATATTCAGGTTGGATGGTAAATTATGGTATGGTTTATTATTATATATTATTACTAACTCATTAGTTTTTGTTAAAACTTTCCAAATGGCAAATGACCGCCCAAACATTATGTGGCAATCACGCGACTGTTGTTTTAAGTTATTTTCTGCATATTAGTAATCGTCGAAACATTTTTAAGCCCCTTTCCAGGATAAAACAAACTCCATCTATGGTGACCCATTTAGGAGTAGTGCCACCTTCCTTTTTCTTGAATGCAATTTTGAACTTTGACACTGAGTAAATGCTCATGCCCTTTACCTGAGGCATTTGTTAAGGTTGAGGTTTAGTACACATCCGAACGACTGCGACCGCTTGAGTAATTTCGTATAAACGCGGTAAAAATTAGTCATGCTCATATTGGACGGTTAATAAGTTTCCAGAAGACCAGCCAAACAAAACAGAATGCGGGCATGATATGCGGTTTGTAGGAGAGTCAATATTTTGAATAATGAATTTCCAGTCCCAACTTTCCCTTCACAGATAAGCTGTATTTTATCATTCTGTTATCCACGACACAGGTGTGGCTGTTTGGTGACTTTCAATAAACTTAGAACAATCACATCCTAACTGGACAGAAATCGATACACATGACCGGCGAACATCTGTGAAGACATGCCGAAAGGACAGGAAACTAAAGAAATTGTGAAAAACAGGAACGAATACGTCACTCAGTTACAGAATATTTAAGTCATTAAAGGCTTCAAATTGGGTTCGGAGTAGATTTATTCTAAGCGCTTGAATGTTATGTGAAAGAAGTTAAGACATGCCTGACGTAATCTTCCTCAGCAAGTCCAGACATAGATTGCCGAAATGCTGAATAGTTTCCCTTCAAGGATGTTTTTGGACTTTTATCAGTAGAAGGCTGAAAACTGCTATTTAATAGACAACATTGGAGAAGTGGAACATAAAACATTTGTCGAAAACTATTAGCTCCAGTAGTGATGATCATTTGAGGGTAGCAATTTTGTGACCCGATGTGGTTACACGCGATCTCAGACTTTTAACCCTGTCCACCATCTGCGACCCACGATTATCGATCATAGGTGTGCTTTTTGGAAGGGGGCGGGTCACCCAAGCCCGGAACTGACCTTTTCCCTCGTTCAAATTTTTTAGCTGGATTAATTTTTAATCCGTCTGACCCAAGGTGCTATTTCTTTAATGTGGATTAATTTTAATCTAATCCGTTTAATGTTTAAAGAAATAGGGCCTCAGGCACACTTATATTTAGTTTAGTGTATCAACGCTTCTGACCACATTATGACATATCCGTAATACGTTGGTAATACGTTGGTGAACAAATTCGTGCACTTATGTGGAGGTGTCGTTAAGGGAGACTCCGTCGCTAGCTGTTCTTTAAAATGAAGAAGCAAAAAGCAAATAAATATCTTATAAATGTTACACATGATTGGAAAAATTTCAAAGGGAACGTGATTACTTCCCCGTCTGCTAAAATGCTTTTAACTTGTTGCTCATAAGATCCGCTTAGACTAAGCCCGAAGGCATGGTCAAAGTTAATCAGAAATTATTCAGTCTCCGGCAGTTTGAATTAGTAGACGTCGTAACTACTAGGATATATTACATAATTTGAAATAGGTACATGGTTATCAAAGCATCGAAATGAAAGTCAGGAAGTTTTTAAGGTATGAAGTTTCAAAAAGGTTAATACTAGGCTGCATATCACCCACCCACCCACACCACCCGTCCGTACAGCAGTGGTTTCTTATTATGCTGCAAGTAGATGATCATGCTAAGTCTAGAATTATAAATTCTTGCACATATCTGATTTCAAGTTAGTGTCCGAGGTGCTCACCTCTTCCTGGACTGAAAGTCTAGCAGTCCATATCGGAGATAACTCAAAAGGGTGGTCGTCCTTGGGATGCTTACTAAAACAACCTTGACAAATGCCTCGGATAAGCGACATGCGTAGTTACTCAGTGTCACCTCAAGGTTCTAAGTTGCACTCAAGAAAAGAAAGGTGGCACTATTCCCAGCTGAGTCAACTTCAGCACGCGGGAGTGAGGTAAAGGCGTTCCAGAAAAGCCTTTTTGATTTTCCTTTCCCTGTTACTCTTAAGTACTATCTACAAAGTATTCAGCATATACACTTACACTTGTACTTTGACAGTGAAACTTTTTTAAAAATTCTAAATTAAATTGGTGAAGAGTAACAATAAGATGAAATAAATTACATGCATCACAGATTGCAGAAGTCTAGACAAATCATACCTGTAGCGGGAATTCAATCCGCAACCTCGTGTACGTATAGAAATTTTATTTGACGGGGGTGGTGGTTCAGCTATGTATTCGTTATTTGCAGATGAATATGTGAAAGCTGTCCAGAAAATGTTACAATGGAATGTACAGAAGTTGAGAAAAGCTCACTCAACAAAACATTGAATGTTGCAGGACAGGTCTTATCAGATTGGTATAGGTATTCGAAAATTCTTGGCGAGCAGAGAAAACTGTACAAAAGCTTAAAAGGTACAAAAATTAAATTTTGCCCATTGTGCAAAAATTAGATTAAATGATGGGAACTGGGTCTGGGATTTCGCCCATGTTTGGCCAGCAGGTTTATTACGATCCTAAATATGATATATCAAACAAATTACGTCCGGCCTCATACTAATAAGCACTCTAGCTCGGTTAAACTGACTTCGCGCTACCCTCGTCGGATGGGCTCAGCGATGTCAAAACTACAATTTTTGAAAACCACATGACAGCTAAAGAGAATGCCTTTTGCATACACATAGTAGGGATCTATGAACAGCTTGAGGAAAAATTCATCATTCTATCAAGTCTATATCTTCCAGTACAATAGAACAAAGTCCAGAATCAAAACTTGCCATTCAGCCGATATCGCAAAATCACAAAAATGGGCATCAAGAAGCGCTTATCGAAATGGGCTGATATTTGCAAGATTTACTATGCCTACTAAACCTAATAAACTGACAAAATATGAAGCAAATTGATGTTTCAAGGTTGTCCGCTGACAACGACTCAATATCTGAACTACTCGAAATCGACTCATATATATATATATATATATATATATATATATATAGCCACATGATGAGATTCGTGCACTATGTGCAAAGCTCAGCCAGCATTAAATCAACTACCTGGCTTGATGACTGGTAATGAAAGGAGCAGAAGTTACTGAGACTAAAACTACTGATTAGTTGTCATACTGTCCAACTCAAAAATATTATATTCATATGCCTTGTTCACTTAATAAAAAGGGTACAGATAAAAAGGAACGGAAGTCTCGGCCATGAAGAAAATAAAATTATGTTGCCGAATCACAACTGCTGTTACGCCTCTTGTCGCTAATCTACCGTATCGGATGTATTGACCATTAAGATCACAGTGCCGACTGCAGAAATGAAGCGGATCGTCCATAACATAGCAACATAACAGGTACGCTCTTGGATTAATAATAACTTAATGTTTTTGGAACTGTTCAAGGTCTGCATCAGCAATCGAAGTATGGTTTCAGTCTTTCTAATTAAGGTCTGTTGAATATAAAAGCACAGTTTGAGTACAGCTGAGTTCCACCTACTTACCAACATTGTTTAAACTTGATTAAGGTAGGAAGGAAAATGAAAGGGAAATTATTTGTTCAAGATTAGGAACAGATGTTCTACCTTTCGGATTTGCTGTTCAGCTCAGTCAAAAACATGAAAAATATATAGGTAAAGACTAATGGACTGACATCACATCATGCAAGTCGGAATAAGCAAAAATTAGACATTTGTTGATAGATGTCTTTCATTCCTTATTGACTGTATTATGATTACATTACTCTGTTATGCTCATATATACGGCTACCTTTTATTAGACTAAGAATATATAGAGTTGTGTTTATGCCAAGGCTAAATCTGATTTCAATACTGACTACATATTTAATAATATTTTATAGTAGCTGAACTAAGAACTAATTGTTATTGTATTATGTTATAATATATCATATCATATCGTATTATATCATATCATATAATTATCATATTTTTGTGCAAGACTGAAATCAGGATTGGAAGATGTGAAGAAAAGTGTCCAAGGTGGGGATCGAACCGCCGAGCTTTGGCTTAAGAGCAGAAGGCTCTACCCGCTTACGCCACACTCCCTGACGTTGAGAATAATTATTGTGATGATTTCAACCTTTCGAAGTTGCTGATATTGAACAATGTTATGTTATATTATATTATGTTATATTATATTATATTATATTATATTATATTATATTATATTATATTATATTATATTATAATATATTTTATATTATATTGTATTATATTATATATTATATTATATTGTATTATATTATATCATACTATATCATATTATGTATATTATATTGCATTATACTGTATTGGTTAACAAGCTCAAAGATGCCAGAAAAATGAAAATGGTTAACTATGTATACAACAGCTTCACCAGGGACTAATGTTATGCCTATATGTCTTGTCAAACGGATTAAATTAGAAAATTATTAATTATTAAAAACATAACGAAACAGCCAGTTATAGATACAAAGGCTAAACTCCTTGAAATTATAGCATTTTTGCAACGGATGTGTTGTAAGCGAACCAATTTACTTTATTCCTAAAAGGGCAAATCAAAAGTGAAAGGGCACTACATTGTGCAGATTCTGTAATCTAGGCTAGTTGGGTTCTAAATATACCCGGTGACTGTGGCTGACTGGCTTAGCCAGTAACCATAATGATGGTAACATGCGAAAAGGAAAAGAGGGGAAGGGACTAGCTATGCTGACATATGTAGAATAATAAAGGGGTTAGGGAGAACCGGCGGGCGGAATAGAAGGCTAGAAAAACAATGAGTGCTCTTCAAGTGATTAAGGGGAGGAATCAGTGAGTCGCAACGAGGCCTCTGCCAACAAGCGATAAAATTCCATTTGGAAAGGGGAGCTTGATTTGCGTCCCAGACTTAATTCGATCTGGGGATTACCTAAGATGGGACTCCCAAAGAAGCACCCAAACTTTTTCCTCATTTGTGCCTTATTCAAGGTGTTGAATTGCGGTCCTTGTTTGGAAGAGGACCCTCTCTATCTCTCCTTGACTGATAAAAGAAGTTTGTAACCAAGCATAACTAAGCTCACTGATATGTAAATCTGTAAACGGAGGAAAGCCCAGGAAACATTTCATTAAACGTAGCTTGCTTAAAGGAGGAAAGCTGAATTTTATCACAACAGAATCTTGTCTCTGTTGAAAACCTGGCCGTGGTTTTGAATCTAGACAGCCAGAAATAGAGGAATGTTATGGGGGTGCAAATGTAAACAGCATGGACTTACTTGGACCTCCAAAAAGACAAGATGTAAACAATCAGACCTACTACTTACAAGCAGCCAATTTTTAAGACTTCATATGTCACGTGATTTACTGTTGCTGAAGACCTACAACAATCAAGATGGGGATGACTATTCCTGGCATAATTGATGGCTCGACCGAAGGAAGAGTAACTTATGAAGAAGCTTACTCTTCTTCCTGTTTATTAAACGTTGTCCCTCACTCATTACTTACAATATGTTTGTTTACTAATAGCTTACTATAACATAACATTTTTCTGTCATTGAAACTAAAAACGGAAAAGCATATGGACCACTCTGTGAATCGAGAGTCCTTTGTCGAAAGTCAACTTTTTGTTTTCCGAGTACAAATGTATCTGTATCTGATATAAAATTCAATTAGTTCTGTATTTTTGTGCTTATTTCTTATTTTAGACTTGTTACAACATTTTTACAAACGCAAGCGGGCGGCTTTCTCGCCGTCCAACGACCGGTTAGCTGGCCGGCCGAAGAGCGATGACTGCGGCCGCTGGATGGGCTAGGCCGCCCAGAGAAATTTTGGCCAAAAACCTAGATAAGCCGACATTTGAAAGTTTGAAATTTTACAAAAAATTCCTCGCATCATGAGAACTCCAACGTTTCGTGATGTTATGGGTGCCTGCGAAATATTAATTGACGTATAAGTTGACATTAACAAAGGCCCGAATCTGGAGGAGTCTATTCCTGAAAATGTCAAATTTTAATAGACCTACCACAAATTATTTGCATTTTTAAAATTTGTTGCAAAAAAGTAGTGAAAAATTTTTGTGAGAAATTTTTTTAAATACATTGGTAAAATTTGCCAAAAATGTTAAATGTTTGATAAAAATCGCTGAGGGGTATACTCTTTTTCCCCGTCTAGACGAGATAGTCTGCCCTTTTTTTCGCTGAGGAGGTCTACCAGTTTTTGTCAGTGTATGGGGAGTCTGCACCAGACATGTGCAAGAGGGGAAGTTCTGGGGGGTGAAGGGCGGCCGAAGGCCGCCGAAAAACCGGATTTTTCCGGTTTTTTACCGGAAAAATCCGGATTCTGGGGGGGTGAGGGACCCTTCTGGGGGGGGGGGGTGAGCTCAGGTCTGGGGGGGTGAAACCCCCCAAACCTCCCCCCAAGCACACGTATGGTCTGCACTCCCCATTCCGCCCACGTTATTCTATGTACAGGCGATCATATTTTGCAACACAAATTTTTGTGTCTGACCTTTTAGGTGAAGGAGCAGGTATTAATTCGATATAAAGTTCCCAGGGCTTCCGGCTGTGGTGCGACATTTTAAGTTAAAGTCTATGCTGCTCTCTGTTGCTACTATTTGCAAGTAGGACCGACTTAAAAGGGTTGCGGTCATACATTAACACTGGGTCCGATTCTGGGGGGTCTACCCCGACCTCGACGAAGGGTCTACTCCTGAAAAATTCCGAAATTTTAAGGGGATCTACCCCGAAATTAGTAAAAATGGCGAATGGCGAACGTTTTTGACAAAAAAATTAGTAAAAGATGGCAATTTTCAGCGATTTTTATGAAATTTTTTGAAAAAATCGCTAAAATTTGCTAAACAATTACCAATTTTTAGTAAAAATCGCTGAGGGGTGTACCCTTTTTTCCTTTCTGGATTAGAGGGTCTGCCCTTTTTTCCTTTTCGCGGAGAGGGCCTACCCGTTTTTTGTCGGTCTGGGGGTGTTTGCACCCTCTCCAATTCCCCCTCACGTTATCCTATGGTTGCGGTTAACTTGACTAATTAATTATTAAATTTTGTAGATTAATTATTACTTTATTAGATTTAGATTAGTACCTACTAAATTAAGAAAGGAATTTTAGAACTAACGATTATCTATGACATTAAGCTAAGTTCTAAACAATAGGAATAGGATTAGCCTTACACTGAATAGAGCATTGGCAAAACTTTTCACACAAATTTCCCTTTTTCTATACCCTTTTTCACAAATTTCCCTTTAAATTATTATTTTTATTATTTTATAAGACTAGTTATATTAAACTTGAAGCCCCTAGAGTGTTCGGTTTGTCTTTATCTGTCACACCATCGCACTCACATTGCATTACAATACTGGTGCAAAATTTATTTCGCAGCTCCTGGGAAACTTAAATTCAACAAATTGCCACCTTAAAACTTTGGGTAATGTAAACTACTGTCAGTTAGTGGATCAAAAATAATAGGGGTGTTTAACATTCCTAAGGCCTTTTCTATATTCTAACTTGCTTCAGGTTTCAGCCAATCTGATCTGAAGCAATTTTTTTCACCTGAAAGCATTTTACTCCTGTAAACATTAACATGATAGCAAATCTCGGAACGTAAGTCTAATGTTCAACCTCAGAAATTAACTACTACGGGGGCAAATCCGGAGGGAGACAAGAGACAGAGTTTTCTCAAGCATGGTACAAACAATGACGACAGACGGCCAGATTGTGTTTCACTTGTTGAGAAGGAAAATGGAAGCTTAAATCTAAAAGAGCTAATGTTTTGGCTGGTAGCAAAGATATCGGACACACAAATTTGGCTGGAGTAGTTTTTGTTGGTAGTAAATATCGTACGGGAGGGAGTACCTACGTTGTAGGGAGGAGTTTCCAGGTACAATATTTCTTCGGTGCATTATCACATCGAATGTGTGGCCAGAGTGCTGCTTTGTCACTGCACTCACGAATACATACATTATCACGCACGCAAACGAATAACTTTAGAAATGAGAGAGTTAGTTGTCTAATTGTTGTAAGAGCCGTAACTGTATCACGAAATGAGCATGAAATTTTCACTATACTACCTTCCTAATGTACTGAAATAACAATGATTTACTTCCTTTTATGAGCTCGATTTAACTACCTTGCCTGATAAGCGACCATGTAACAGATTGTAAGGTGGTGATTCCTTTTGGGCACATACTGTTGGTTGACGGTTCAAACAAAATAAAATTCGATGAAACTTTTTAAAATAAGTTTTTTAGCATTCTAACATCCTCCGCGCAATCCCGCTTCAAAAATTCGACTTCTCAGTTCTGGGCGGTTTTACCGATTTCTGTTAGTTAGCCAGTAGCTGTATAGCTATGATTATATTCACTCGAAAGATCTTGTTGAGTTCTATGCAAACTAGACAGTTGCCACTTACTAGACGTGTTTTACACAAAAATACCTAGGCACCCTTTTTTAGTTGCCCCGATTGCTGCTTTCTAGCTAAAGTGGTCGCTTGCCAGAGTTCGGAAAAGTAGGCTAAATCCAGGTTGTGCATATATTTTAGCTAATATCTTTATAACAAAGAGCGGTTTCGTAATAATTAAAGAAGGATCCCCAGCTATTTGACAGTGGAGTCAAATGATGTGGCCGATGCTTCACGAAAAAATTTACTTTAGTCTGCAAAAAATCTGGAAAATTAAATTACTTCGAAAATGGAGTAAAATAATTTCCGAGAAGTTTCGTTGAAAGAAAATATTAGAAAGAGCAAATATTAAGCTGCGTTGGCTAAAATTGGCTTCCTAACTCCAATCAATGAATGAGTAATAAGGGTTCAAAGTTGATGTTTCTAAAAGGAATCACCACCTTAAAAGAATCCCTATTTGTCAGAAACACTTTCATAAATCTGTATGCTGCTGAACGAGGCGAGGTCTGTGCCTCAACGGCTCCTGCAAACCCAATACGAACTAGAAGCTGTCGGGTATATGTCATGGCAGCAAGCAAATATTGTAGGAATGCGTACATATTATAAAATGGCGCCTTCCTTTCCTAGCTTTGGCTGTTGTTAGTTTTTGCATTTACAAAATTCCGTGCAACCAAGAGGCCACGGCCGCCGGTGAACAACAGCTAAGAGGTGCAACGTGAAGCTGTTCTATTGAATGTGAGGATACTGCCGATACTGAAAGTTATTAAGCCTAAGCGTTTCAGCCAATCTTCATGCCTGTAACTGTCAAAAACTAGCATCGCCGATCCATTCAGAAATCAACTAACTTTGTCACTTGTATTTGTATAACGAACATAAAAAGCTATATCACAAATGCCAAAGTGACCTCAAAAATTCATTATACCTAATCTTAATTTATAATCTTAATTAATCTCATTCTTAATCTTAATAATTTCTTAATACTTTTCTTCTGTAAATTTCCTAGCTAATACAAATTTTTTAGTTTAATTTTTCTTGATATTCCCCGCCGGCATTGGCGGAAAACCAAAACCTCAGTTCATGCCACCGTTCTACAGATTGTTCATTGACATTACCAGGGGTATGTCCATTACTCCACGCCTCGAGGACAATCCCCTTTCACTGGTGACCAGAGCAAACCGAACCTCACAATCTGGGGCCCGGAACAGCCTGCTAACCCTTTCAGTTTGCACAAACCTAGGAGTATATATTATGCCTCCCATAGATGTACCACCTCCCCTTCCTTGGGTCCCTTGCCATTTCTGTGTTCCTGCGTTAGAAATGAATTTTTTGAATGAATAAATTTTTGGGTTTCTCTCAATTCCTGAAGATACTGTGTATGCTACAACATCCAAAATTGGTCAAGCTTCTTTCTAATGTTTCCGTTGTGGAGTTAAGGGGGGGTCCACCATGAAAAATTTTATGGTCACGGATTTTGCTCATTTTCACACAAAATTTTGGCACATATGTCCTGCATATCGAGTTTCAATTTTGAGTAGTTTCGTTCAGTACTTAACGAGTAACCGGCTATTAATTTCATGCAATTTGAAAACAGGTGAAAACGGCGGTGGCGCAGCAAATAAAGGCACTTTACACCTGAACCTCCTTGAGAATGGAGCTTTATTCGGTTGTATGTTTGTTATCTGATGCAAACAAAGAAGTTAGGGTAGCTTTTAATGGGAAAACTTTTCTTTATGACTTTATTTAGCGATTTTAGGGAGTAGCACCGGCGCTGCAAAGACTTGACCACGAAACTTATTTAACGGCCGATAACTTGAACTTGGTGCATTTCGGGCAATGGTCCAAGAAGAAAAAATGTTCCCGACAATGAGAGCTTTCGACTGATATAAAATTTAACATATTTCGAAAAATTTGAAAAATCGCTATTTTTGAGATTGTGGTTGTCTGTCAGACCCTCATATTTGAGCCCAGTGACCAACTGGGTTCACTACCCTGCACCATTTGTGCCCAAACATGACCTAAACTCATCAATAATGGTGCGCAAATAGATAGACATTTTATAGGTCTGTGATGCCATAGCTCTATGTTATTTGCCAAAAAACGGGAATTTCCGAAATTTTGCTAAAAATTGATATTTCTGTGCCAGAGAAATCTCCAAATTGGACAGAGCTAACCAGGATCAACTGGTACCGTTTGAATTGTCTTGTCATAAGCTGTGATTTGTAGGAAGTAGAATTTTAAATTAGGCCTTACAGCTTTCAAAATATTTCATCAAACTTGCTGACCCTCAGTTTTAACATTGCAAAACAGTCAAATTTGGCTGTTCGCAAACTTAAAAAATTAATTAAAAATTTTTGAAGGCCTAAATTAAAATTCTGCTTCCTACAAATCACCCTTCGAGATCGTATTTATGATATAAGATGGACGTTGAAGTCTTCCGTTTTGTCGTTGGCGAGATTTCTCTGGCGCACGGAAAAATCACCACTTTTTCAGTTTCCTATGTGTAACACATACTGACATCAACTTTGAAGTGAAATTACTCGCTAACCGTAAGAGATCCGACCTTCATTTCAAAAACTCGTTAAAATATACCAATTGGACAACAAAATATGTGAAAATGAGCAAAATCGGAGATGGTCGAAAAATCGGCTAAAAATGGACTTAAGGTGGTGATTCCGTTTGGTCACATAAAGTTTGCACCATTATTACTCATTCATTACTTGGAGTTAAGAGGCCACTTTTATATCAAAATGTAGCTTGACATTTTTCCTTTTTAATGCATGCCACGAAACTAATGTTGCTTTTCTAAAATATTTTTAACACATTTTAAAAGAACTATAATTTTCCAGAAGTTTTGCAGACTCAAGTAAATTTTTTCGCGAGACATCGGTTATATCATTCGATACCTCCATCAAATAGCTGGGGACGATTGTTTATTTATTGTGAAATCGCTCTTCTTTATAGAGAAATAAGCTGAAATGTGTGCGTAACCTGTATTTTGCCTACTTTTTCCAAATTTGTCAAGCGATTACTTTAGCTAGAAAGCAGCAATCGGGGCAACTAAAAAATCGTCCCTGGGTATATTTGTGCAGAACACATTTGTTCAGTAGCAGCTCTCCAGCTTGCATGATGAATGCTCCACAATCTTTGGAAAACAATTGACCGTGTTTTTAGAAAAACTACGTTTTTTGATAGCAGCCTACAGGATAGCAGTTGGAAGACTATCATGTGTCGGATAATTTGTCCCTGTGAGACCTTCAGAGCGACGCCCTCAGTTAGATTTTACGGCTTGCGTAGTTCAAGAAATGTTGGATTATTTGATTTCTGCAAAAATGACAAGACTTCGACGCCAAAACAAGAAAATCTGCTATATCTCACGGTAGAGAAAAGCTAGAAACTTGCTATAAAAAGTAAAAATGTGAAGGTCAATGCGATCTTAAGAATGAATATAGTTATAATGGTATAGCGGCTGCCAAACGTTCAGAATTTGTGAAAAACCACTCTGACCGGAAATCCGAATTTTTGTGAGGTGTTAGAACGTCAAAAGAACTTATTTCGGGAAGTTTCATCAAATTTCATCATGATTTACGCCGCCAAATAACAATATATGCCCAAAAGGAATCACCACCTTAAGGGGGGGCTACTAAAGGTTTGCCCCGACTTTCTCCGATTGGCCTACTTTTTGGCGAAGATATAGAGCATGGGTGTGGTCAAAAATATTGGGTACTGAGATCTTAGCTGCCTTCCAGCCATGTGCAGCCGTCGCGTTTATGTGCCCGACCCCCCATTTTTCACAACTACCAACATAATTAATTAACAATTTCTACTGACTGCTAGGCCCAAGCTTCAAAGCTGCCATGCGCCAATATGATTTGGCACATATGTCCCTACCTGCAGAAAAATGCTAGATGTCTCTATCTTATCTGCATCTAAGGGAATTACTTTTCAAAGTTGAAGTTTCGGCAAAAATTTAAAAATTTTTGGCTAACGAAAGAAAAATTTTATTACTGGTGCGAGTTATAAGGCTGTAATATGGCATGAAAGGAGGCCCAATAGGAGTACTCATTTGTGCCAAATGGCAAGAAATTCTGCCGCGTGAAAAAATTTTTATGTCAACTTTAATCTTCAAAAATTTCCAAAAACGCCTTTTTTGGGCAATGGTACCTCAGAAATCGAAAAAATCAAATTTTTTTAAATTAAATTTTTTTGAGATATTTGAACTCAGCGTGGTTGAAAACACACCTACAAACGATTTCAGCTCGATTAGTGAATGTTTGCGACTTCTATGGCTGCAGAAAGCCTCTACACAGGATCCGACAGACTGAAAATGGCGGTTTCGGCAAATTTCGAAGATTAAAGTTGACATAAAAATTTTTTCACACAGCAGAATTTTTTGCCATTTGGCACAAATGAGTACACCTATAGGGCCGCCTTCTATGCCAAACTACAGCCTTATAGCACGCACCAGTAATAAAATTTTCCTTTCGTTAGCCAAAAATTTTTAAATTTTTGCCGAAACTTCAACTTTGAAGAGTAATTCCCTTAGATGCAGATAAGATACAGACATCTAGTATTTTTCTGCAGGTAGGGACATATGTGCCAAATCATATTGGCGCATGGCAGCTTTGAAGCTTGGGCCCAGCAGTCAGTAGAAAGTTTTAATTAATTATGTTAGTAGTTGCGTAAAATGGGGGGGGGGGTCGGGCACATAAACGCAACGGCTGCACATGGCTGGAAGGCAGCTAAGGTCTCAGTACCTGATATTTTTTTGACCACACCCATGCTCTATATCTTCGCCAAAAAGTACGCCGATCGGAGAAAGTCGGGGCAAGTCGATTTTAGTAGCCCCCCCCCCTTAAGTCGACTTTCTCTACAGTTAAATCTGGATCCAGAGGGTCTTCATCGTTAGAGGCATTGACAGTTGGGTGATAACAGCTACTAAGCCGGCTGGAGTCTAATGCCTTCATCGTTGACTTCAGCCCTGACCTACAGAAGAGGCCTGAAATTGAATACCCCCCAACTTCAATAAGCGTCGTCAGGTCATCCTCATTAATATTTGTCAGCCGCAGTGTCTGTTTGACTGCTCTTTTTACTAACCAAGCAAACGTTCATAGAAGCCGCCAACCCGCAGATACTTCTCCGGAATGGTATTCCATTGAATTTCTTTTTTGGCGAAAAACCTGGTTAGCTTTCCGGAAAATTCTGGATTAGTTGTGTCACCCCAAACTGCATTCAGCATGTTCGAGGCGTTCTGGAACTGTGGGACATTGTCTGTTACTATAATCAAAGGAGTGCCTCTACGGGAAATAAACAGAATGATCGAGTTCAAGGCTGAATCTACAGTGCATTGCGTAACCACCTCCAGATGCACCGCACGGGTGACTAAACACTTGAAAATTGCGACCCTTCATTTTTTATATGTAGCTTTCTTTCCAGCATCCTTGGCCATCAATCTTGCTAACTATATTCAATATATGAGGAATCCAAAATATCTTTTGCACCTCCACCAAACTAGAACGGATGCCGACATTTTTAGCTGAGCATCTTCCATTACCAATCGAGTGAAGTAGAATTTTTTAGGGATCAGTAGTAGAAATAAGGCTTCAGGAGAGATTTGAGCATTGGACAATCTTCCCCGCACCGACACTTTCCGTTATCTAGCCGTAGATACAATTGTCTAGCCAGCGTTGTTAGATGGCCGTTTTTTTAAGGGGTGCAAGTTCTTTATTGAAAAAGACAGCTTAAATGCTACGGATCCAGAGCAGTTATGTAAGCAGTGGAAACTCTTGGTTGTTTTTCATACCATGCCAGAATCTACAACAGTAGACTGTTACTCGTAGCAACTTCTGATAGGACTAATATCTTTCCAAGTGTATTCAAAAAAGGGAAGCTTTCTGATTTAATGCTTTTTTTGAAACCAACACTCAACCAGTAATCACTGAGTACTGACCCAACAAAACTTTTAGCGTTGCTTGCAGCTTGATTTCCTGGCTCCGTTTTGGACTTCTGCATAAGTTCCATTCAAGCAGGACTAAAAAACCAATCTTACTTGAGGAAACCATCGAAACTCACTCTTCGAGAAGCAGTATCTGCCGGATTTTGTTTTGTAGGGACAACTGAAAAGTCAATGCCCGCATCCTTTGCATTTCTTGTATAGAACGTCTCACAAATAGTGATTGCTGCTTCCTGTTTGAATACAACGCAGGACTATTTCTGAATCCGTCCACAGAAACCTTTTCCCGATTGGAATTTTTAGTTGTGATAACACGGATCTCATTGCTCGAACTCTGGTCAAACCTCCGGTCAGTTCAAATCTCGGAATGATGAGAGGGCTTGATGGGAACAACACGAGACTTTGGAAACAGGAAACTGCTTTTATAATTCTGTACAATATACCATTGATGCATATGAAGGCTTGCTACCGTCAGTAAAACAGTGGTCACGAAGGTTTCTTTGTATCAATGTTAATGAAACAAGGACGTTTGATTTTCGAAACCTCTGCACATTTTGTTTTATTTTTGCCTATCCTTTTTGTGGATTTTCTGGTATATCATCATCCCAGTCGCATCCAAGAATCCATGCTTCTTGTTTCTAGATCCTTTTGGCAGCGTTAGGGGGGTAACATAACTATCAAACACTTTGCAATAAATTTAAGCATCAACCATTTGGTAATCTATATCATCAAGTTATCTTTTATTGTAAACTTGATCGGGAGAGTGTCTTCCTTTATTGTAATGCCAGAACCTTGTTTTTCTCCTTGGTTTGGACCAAATCATTTTCCGGTTTAGACTGGTTGAAATCGCTATTATCGAACAGCCATTCATGAAGGTTCATCGACGCCATATCAAGGTAAGGCCTTTCCTACTTGATACCAGTTGAGGGCATCTCCAGTTGTATCCGCTCCAAGGAAAATGCTGTCTATGTACTCATTTCCGCGGATTTGGTTAGGCAAGTCGCAGGCGTGGAAATCTAGATGATGATAGATCGTTCCTCCTAACAGATATAGAGAAGTTACTCCACCAAAGGCCGTTCTGGTGAATCTATATACTTGAAGGTTGTCATCAGCGTTTCGCTTTGTTGGACCTCACAACCAGGGCAATTGAGTACAGTCTCTGTCCTCTTCCTGAAAAACGCCTTTTCAATATCCTATACAATCGCTATTTTCTGGACACTGAAAATGCAACAATAGACCTGTAAGATCTTCTAAGGAATTGATTTCTTTATCGAACAAGTCGTTTAGACAGATTCCTTCTTTAGCCTTAGCACTTAATTCTTATACTATCCGGATTTTTGTTGTTGCTCCATCCTTTTCCATATGCAGAAAATGTGGGATATAGTGAATCACATATTCTTTCCTAGCGTCTTGATGAACAAGTTCGATGATTCTATTGCCAGTTGTACCTTGATTATTTCCATTATTGTCATCATCAAAGTTTTGAGATCATCTTCCGTTGCGCATAGTCTTCGAAGGGTTAGGGAAGCCTAAGACGAGCCTCCTGAAAATTCGAAGACAGCTTTCCCTGTGAATACCTTCCGTAATCACAGGGTCACTTGACGCAGTAGCGACCATCCACAGCGTATCCTTACAATAGCGAACTGAACTGTGGCCTTTCTGAGAATCTATGTCATAATGACCGGATAAAGATAATACCGGATAAAGAGGAAGGGGCGGAGCCATTCCTGAAATCGGGTAGGCGCTGATCTCGAGGCGGAAACCATTCTTCCGTGGATCACCATTGGAACCATGTGAGCCTTGACTGTTTTGTTTCCAATGTGATGAAACGAGATGTGTAAAGAAAATGAAAAAAATTAGGAAGTATCTTTAGCCACTTTTGAATTTGAAATTGTGAAATAGCTGTTGCCAGATGGTTGTCATTATAACTTTTGAGTCTCTCGTCAGATTTAAACTAATTGGTCTTGATTGAAAGATCTAATCCAAAAGCTGTGGGAAACTGAGAATTTTGACACAAAACTAGCTAGTGATAGCCTTTCAAACCAGGTTGAACTCTCGTCAACTTGTTTATATTCTAGATTTTTAAAGTTTTTAACTAAATCATTTATAATTGTGAAACATTACCTAATATTGTTTGATAATTGTGTACGTACTTATAACTTGTCGTTTAATCTGTAATTAGTACTTCGTATATAAATAATTGTACAGAGGTTAGTTATTGTGGGTTTTGGGTGGAAGTGTAATTGCCTTTTTTAATCAGAATCGAACGAATCATTTTATGCCAAAAGGTGAATCCATCGTAATTTGTAGTTGTTTGTGTTTGTGTTTGTGTTGTTTGTAGTTGTTGTTTGTAATTGTTTGTGTTTATTATACCTGTATTAATCACGTGTATTAACGAATCCGTTCACCATTAATTGAGGTTGAATTTAGTTAAATTTTAAACCCCCTTAATCTTGCATCATCAACCGTATGGGGTTTATTCACAGGTCCCCTCCTACAGGTTTGAGTGAGTGTGCAGTGTCCGGCCTGAATGTCTGTGAACGTGTGTATATGTGTGTGAGGTCCTGCTCTGCTTTCTACGTCACAGAAAGTGACATTAAGTCTTTTCTCGCCTACCCACATAGACTAGACAGAGGGGAACACCTCAGTAATCAAGGCACAAGTCACCCCTTGAAAAAAGTAACAAGAAAGTTAATAATTAACATTAATAAGCAAAGTGTACTAGGGCTCTTGTTAATTCTTAAATTACGTAGAAGCTTAGCTTTGACTGGGTACGGTTTATTTCATCTTGGGCTTCTAGGTCCCCTGTTCGTTATTACGATTTTTTCTTCTTCCTCGTTTTCATCGATTTTCCTTTCGCCTTCGCGTCTGTTTGGCAAACAATATTAGAACCTTTAGAAGCGAAACTCAGAACAAAGGTACTTGAAAACAAAAGCAGAGTAGAAGTTTATGGCCCAGGGTTTTAGGGTACTTTGGGCCACTTGAGAAACGGCCTTTGGGCCCAAAAGTTATGTAAGTAAGATGACAAACTGCTCAGGTGCAAATTCTAAAGAAGGAGGCTGGGTTTCGAAGGCTCCCTTTCAAACTAACCAATGACAAACCGCAATCATGAAAGCAACCAATCATCGAAAGATAATTGCAAAAAGTAGTTCAAAGAAAGTTAACGTGCGACCAAAATTCACCGTTTTCACTGTGATTTTGGGGTACTAGCGGACGGCCGCTCTCGATTTGAGTCTGTGGAGAGATATTACAGACACCCCTTGAGTTGTTCTGTTGGGAGATGCTCTGCCTGCCTCTCCCCATCTAGGATACCCACCTTTGAAATTTTTCATCCCCAACTTTGGCTCCTTTGGTTGGGATTGGGATACTCCCGGGTGGAAGACTCGCTCAAATTGGGTTGGCTTCAGAAGCCTATTTCGAATCTCCCCTCTAGGTTGAGCTACCCTTTCTCCTTTAGGATCTTTTATAATATTTGTAAGTGCGAGTTTCGAAACACCTAATTGGACTTCGAGTCCCTCTTTTGAAAACATCTCTATAACAATCCCTGTATTCTCACCCTACCGCTGACCTCATCGCCTGTGCTGCTCTGTCCGGATCACTCGGAATTCAGCCATAAAGCGTCAGTTTGCTGAGATTCTCTCTGAATCTAGAACCTTTCTGAGAGCCTAACTCAGGCTTAGGGACACACAAATCAACCTAGGACTGCTGTATCTGGGTACTGAGCATGGGTTGGATGTTAAGTAGATTCTAGTGAAGAAAAAAGATCGTGATTCTAATCTATTAACTTTCAAACTTGCTGTTTAAAAATGTACACTGTCTGTTTGTCCAAAATTGTCTGTTCTGCTGTTGCTTTCACTTTCGCTGTTTCTTCCAAATTCAATCAAATTCTCTCTTTAAAGTTTTACTAAAAGTTTGTAAAGTTACAGGTCGTCTTCTTTAGAAGAAGGCAGAATAGTTACTGGTTTTCTGCTGGTGCGTATTCCTGGTAACTATTCGTGACCGGGAACGGGTGGACTTTGCACACATTTCAGCTACATATAGGGAGCATATGGGGAATCTCCCCCCTCGACCCCGAAAACCAAATCATTGCGTGACTGCGAATCAATCTGCAGTCTGAGAAACGAGTACTGTTTGTGTGAGTGCGTGAGTGAGTGAACGTGTGGCAAACATTAGGCTAAAATACTAATCTAACCAAAATTTTCTTAGGTTTCAGCTTTAGTTCTTCTGTTAAGTTTCGGAGTAGGGACCTGTGACTGATCATAGTAATTGGGTTAGTTGATAGCGGTGAACGGATTCCAATTGTATCAGTTCGTGCAACAGATTTGTAGTGTACTTGATCTTGCGTGTCTGTGCTGTTGTAAGGTAATTTGATATAGTAAATAGTTCATTAGGATCAGAGCTTAAATCGTTGTAGTTGGCATAGGTTGGATAAGATAACCGCTGGGTCGACGATCTCTGAGTACATCGGTCAGTCTGGAGCCAATTCAGTTTATCTACGGCGAAGAGGAGGAAAACCTTAGTGATCTTAGTGACATTACCGAGCCGGAAAATCAACTTAACTTGCCATTTCACCAGTGTCCTGAGTGCCACAACCAGTAGAGTTATAGCATACTTTTCCTAGTTCATGAGGGTAGTTCTCTAGTTGAGCCTGAGCATACGGAGGTAACATTTTACTGCAACTGTTCTCAGCCGTGGGATCGCGCTGAGATTGAAGCTTGGATTGTAGATAGTGAGCCCGAAGGAATCCATACGGAGCCTTGGTCTTGCGTGTTCGAGTGCGACGGCTGTTCCGATTTTAAGGTTCTCTTCGTTTGTGCGGTAACCCCTGGTACGGATCCGTGGGTGTCAATTAAACATCGTAACTGTCCCCTTGATAACTACTTCTCCTGAGGCACTAGCAAACTCACGTACCCAACAGGCGGACCGTCTGGATTAGGTTAGACCCATACTAGGCTAGCTTAGTCCATAGATCTAAGAGTTGATCTTCATCTTCTCGCTGTCTGCCTCTGTGTAGCAAGGAATTAGGACCCCTGGTTTCGATTCAGATTTCAGCCCCTTTGCTACATTTCATTATAATTTCTTAATACTTTTCTGCTATAATTTTCATAGTTAATGTAAGTTTTCTAGTTTCATTCTTTCTTAACAGCAACAGGAACAAATTCAGGTTAAAGTCCAAAGTAAAGTTCTCAATTACTGCAGAGTTTAGTTTCCTGGGAACGCTGAAAAAAATTCGACACAATAAGTTGATATATGCAAAATTAAATACGGATGATGCGTTTGTGTGTGTAGGTACATATGTAGTGATAACCTGGGAGATTATTTAGACTGAATGACGTCATAAGAAACTTATCAGGTGTTGCCTTTAAATGATACTCGTAAAGATTAAGCATAAATGGCGACTGCATAGACTGCCACAGAGTTTCTCGGAGCACTGGCACAGAAAATTAACTCAGCAAAGTGTAAATGGGATATAATCTGCTTCAGTTAACAGAGAGCTGGAAGTTGGTCTACTTTTAACAGCAAAGGTGCAAAGAAGCTTCATGAATTAAAGTAGATAATAACTTTGCAAATAATGGCTTATGTGATGTTGCTGATAATTTTAAAAAAATCTTCATCAAGAAACATTGTAGTCCTATACATACAGAGTTTTGCTTGGTAATAAATTTTATTTTTATGAAAACACTACCTAAAGAGTGAAGATGGAGATGTGGTATTTATTTCACGTAAACTGATACTGTTAACCTATCTACAGAGTGACAATTTTATCGGATTTTGACTTAATGATGAATTTCACTGGTACTGGATGATTTTCGAAGTAAAAACAGCAAACTGATGCAATGTAATGTAATGCAATGTAATGTAATTGTAATGAAATCACTGTTTTTATCACTGTAATTGTTGTTTTATTTGGTAAAAAGGTGTTTCGCGTCCTTACAGCCTCACCTAGCAACCAGGAATAGGTTATTAAAGTTAGTACAAAAAGGGCCTAATTAAAGATAAACTAAGGCCTTACCAGGGAAACTAGTCAAAAGCTAGAATTCAGCAAGTTATTAATTGATTCTACTGAAGATCTCATGGCCAGTCCAGTTACTTGTGTCAGGTAATTACGTGTAAAAAGGATTAATATTTGCAGCTGTCAATTATAACCTGTACCTGTATTATGTGTCTGTCAGATCTGCCAGAATTGCCTCAAAAATCACAATAATCTGGTTAATTAGCAGGGCCAACTCAGGTGTATTAACCGTGTTCTTGCGGCCGTATTGAGGCCCTTGAACTACACTTATTAATCAATTTCATAGGTGTTAGAATCATTCAAAATATGCATAATTGACTGGGTTATCTCAACTCTTAGTGCAAGGATTCGAACCTTTGACTTTTTGCCCTCACGATACGTGTGTGGGATGGCCGTATTTACGTAAACCCCTATTACATCAGTCTTGTGCAAGGGCGGTCGTATTTGAGAAACCCTTAACCTCCCCGCCTCTGTCCTCTTCATGTCAGCGTTGCATAATGTCCAATTACGGCATTATCCCACCCTAAATAGCAAGAAAACACCCTATTACTCTCTTTATTACAACATTTACACAACAATCACGAACATTTCATTACACAATAACACAGTTTCTTCTTCTTTAATTCCTGAAACAACAAAAAGTACAAGTTAAATTATACATTTTAATTTCCACGTAATGTTTTTCTATTTCATTACTTAGGGAGTTTTCAACTGCTCCCCTTTTTCTTCTCCCTTTTACGGGTCGGCCTTTCATCTCTGACCGCCCGTCTGTTTGTCTGGAGAGCGTGGAAAGCTCCCAGACCTTACGTGAATGAATGCCATTCATGCATTCATTCACGTAAGTCACGTAACACGTCATTATATAATCTTGTCTTGTCTTAATCATTGCCGGGTTAAAATGTGAGGTCTCTCAAAAACGTTATAAAACAGAAATACCTACTTCTAAACACTGTTCAACTTATCAATTATTAAGACGTTAACAGGGGAATACTTTAATCTTGTCTTGTCTTAATCATTGCCGGGTTAAAATGTGAGGTCTCTCAAAAACGTTATAAAACAGAAATACCTACTTCTAAACACTGTTCAACTTATCAATTATTAAGACGTTAACAGGGGAATACCGGCTCCCCTTAATTAAAGCTGTCCTTAGCATATTTTCGTAATAATTGCTATAACAGCAATTATTGTCCCCATTGGCTTTTACACTCAGTACAAAACAAAACACGCACGGGTGATCACGTGGGAATGGCCATTCCTGGGCCATTCCCGAAATATAACGCACTTTCACACATTCGTAGCTATTATTAAGGATTAGTTAGGTTAGTATCTTGGGAGTTAGCCCCATTTTAGCACTGTTAGGACTGTAAATTGTACTGTGTTGTATAAATGCGACTCCTCACGTAAACTCCTCCAGTTGAGGTTGTGAGAGAAGTCAAGTATGCGTGAGGTGTGAATGTTGCATAACTGTGTCTGAATAATTGTGTGAATAACTGTGAATGCGTGACTGAAACAATGTGTGTGTGAAGTAGCATAGGTAAGATGGTATGCGTGTGTCTACTGTCTAAATGAGCGTGTGAAATTAGTATGTGTGAGTCTGTATGAATGAGACTACGTCTACTGTGTGTTCATAACCGTATGAATGGGACTGCTCATGTAAACCCCTCGCGGAGGTCTTGAGTGTAGTCCGTAGGGAAACAACTAGTTAGGCAATAATATTAAGCAGTAGTTAGGTACTAATTAGAACATATATCATAAACAGTTAGGTTAGGTTAGGAATAACAGTTTAGTTCTATATTAGTCAGTTTAGTAGTTATGGTTAGCACTAGTAACTATAGTTAGTACTAGTTATCACGGTTAGTATCGTAATATTAGTTAGGATTGTTAGTGACTGTTAGTTGTCCTTAGTATGTGCTGTTCGGTTATAAACTGACCCACCAGAGGCCCAAGTCACCTGATTCAAGGTGCGGGTCCTCTGCAAGAAAGGGGCAATTTACTATTATCCAGTTAGATTTCTAGGCCCATGTTAAGAGTGGTGGTAACCTCATTTGCATAATTGCGATTATATGGTTTAGGAACCCAATAGTAGGTTACCAACCCAGGTTAGGGTTATAATTGTTACCATTAAGTCTAGTTAGGCCTGCAGGGCATGAAATAGGCCTCAGTTAGTATCAGGTAGTCTGTAGTAAGTAATAGTCAGTAATAATCGGTGGTATTTAACATTATCCTGTTCAGTGGCCAAATTTGGGCCTTAATTAAGTATTATTCGTCAATCATAGCGAATAGGTTACACTTCATATACTGGGTAATACGTAGTAATTAGATTAGGTCAGTTCAGCTGTAGTTTAGGTTTATAATACATACTGAGTAGTGCACACGTGCCCATGAGAGGCTCGGCCAGAGCCTAATTTGCATATCCAGCCAAGTAGGCCGGAACGGCCCCAAACTTGGTCCCTTCATTCGTTTGATCCACAAAAAGGTCAATTTTCGTCTGTTTTCAACCTAAAAATATAAAATAACACATTACACGTACGCAACACACAATTCGGGTCTTGAACCCGCACGTGAAAGCCAATCGGTCCGGACAATAGTTGCTGGGGTTTTAATCCCCACCACCTCTGTTTCTAATGGGTTTTAACCCATTTGATTCAGGTAGCCGACGTCAGCGCGAATCTCTGCCCTGCTGTCTGCCTGTGGAATCAAGCCTGATCACTTGTCTTGTTGATATCGTCAGATTGGTGCTAAGATTGTGTGAAGTGTCTGGATCCCGCCAGTGGTTACCTATCAGTCAGTAGTAGTCAGAATCAGTCAGTATCAGTCAGCCAGAGTGCTTACCAGTCCCAGTCCTGTTTGCTGTGCGGAGATCAGTTCAGTTCCTGTGCCTTTGTCCAGTTCGATCAGCCTAATAGGTACTTGTCAGGCCTAGTTTTGATGCGGATACGGAATTTAGACCAGCAGAGACGTTCGGCTAACCTTGTATCACTTTTGGGAAAAACTACCTGTTCAACCTAAAACTCACCTCACCACTTTTCAGTCAAAAGCAGTATGTTCAGCGAAAGTGGTACCGCCTACGTCTTGATCCTCATCACGGAAGCCTCTCTATAAACCGATTGACAATTGCTAATCGTATATTAACCTTGAGATAATTATCTAAGGAAGCCGATCCGACCTTTCCGACTATCGCCGACACTCTCCCAGCCTGTAACTGTCATTATCCATTTTAGAGACGGACCTCTCTCAAAATTCAGTTATTCTGGGCAGTCAATTATACGGAGACGCCAGAGCAAAGCCAATCTCGCTCCCTCCCGATTCGGATTACAAATAGTTGTTAATTAGTATCTTGTGTGTGCTTGGTCCCCAAGAGTTATTGTAAGGGACAGAGTCACCATAGAGGCTAGCAAAGAGCCTAAGAGTTGAGTTGAGTTAAAAGCACATAGGATACCGGTCTAGTTAGTTAGTCCTTAGCAGCACTAGAGTGTGTTATACCTGAAGCGAGAGTACCGTAACGACCCCGAAACCGGATAATCAGCCCTAACTGCGAAAGTACCAGTCAAATCAAACCTAAAAGGCAATTCTGGCAGACAGTATCTTGTAATACTGTTGATTGTAAATCTGTAACTGCAGTGAACCATTGTCTGCTTGAATTTAGTAATCCTGTGTGTTCATTTTGTAACAATAAATAATTACTCTTTTAGCTGCTTCGGCTTTCGCGTACGTTTCAGAGATCCCCAACTCTATCCGTATTGAGGTTAGAGTTGAACTACAGTCGCCCACTGAGACTATAAACCCCAGTTTCCCCTGCCTAAAACGAACTCACCCCGTTTGACCCCATTTTAGGTCAGCTATTGAGCCCTGGTTGTCAGCACACCACTACAGCCTGTGCATCAATCTAAGCGAAGATTCATCTTTGCGTGCCGACCTTGACTCGTGTCTTGGATCCTGATCAGATCTAGTCTAGTCTAGCCTAGTCTATTCTAGCCCTAACCGACTACAAGCGACCCCGAACGGAGCAAAAGTTTATTGGAGATCACGACCCCCTCCAACCCAGAGAAATCCAGCAAAGATCTGACAGAGTCTATTACATAATCATCAATTTTCGATCCCATGCTTGACCTTCATTCGTTCAATAGGGGAGTCACAACAACACCGTAAGGAGTCAACCTGGAAAGGATTGAAATACTTCAATATCTTCCAATTAACAGCCGAACACTATAGGTTGTATAAATTAGAAAATAAACTATATATTTCTATTACCTGGCAGCAGTCATGTTTAGCAAAATCTTTGTAGGAATGACATTATTCCCTAACAGATAAAGTGGACTGTACGGACTACTTCAGGCATATCTTCGCATACGCTCAAACCTAGATCTTATTCCAAATGGCATTTGTATGCTAAGAATTAGGTAGATGAAAAACTAAGGTAAACGCCAACATCCAGCACTATACTGAAGGTAGCCTGAACAAAGAAATGCGCTTCGACGTTTCTCAGAATAATGCATTAGGTTCTGTATCTGAGCCTTTGTTCTTGAACATAGCTGCAATGAATAAATGCAGGAGTGCTAACAAGCAGTCCTGGAATCTCTGAGCCCTCATAGATCTTGCATACCTTACCTACTTTGTCAAAATAAACCCAGGCACGACAGCCTAGGTCATGCATAGTGATAGTAGTGTAATAATACTGTCACAGGAATTCTGTACTAATGTCCATTGTTTGTTTGAAGTGTTTGAAGCAAATCACTGTAAAATCTTATCCTTAAAAATAATTTTTCAGAAGCAAGAAGAAGGTTTCCCTGTATACAATTACGAACTGTGATGTGTTCAATTAATCACATTATATTTATCTACAGAGGAGTAGTAGTAGTAGTAGGAGTAAAGTAGTATCACTACTTAAAGTTTTACGCTAATAAAAGATTTATGCGCTTTTTTTTGCTGGTGTCTGTTATAAACTAAACTTCAGAATTTGCAGATAAACCTTATGCTTTTCACTAACGTTCTAAGGCCTGGAGCATTGATGCATGCAAATAATGCAACTGTCGCAAATTTGGATGAAAATGATCCAACCGTCGCCCTCCTTTTATTCAAAGCAACAGTATATTGGTCGTAATAACCTGTGATTACTATTATGGTTCGTTATATTTATTATTGTCTTAATACTGGTAATAAAAAAACTGTTGCTCTCAATAATTATTAAGTCAGTCACACAAAAGAAATATTCTAGGGGTGTGACTTTAGAGATTAAGTGAACTAAATTTAAGGCATTAACCCTGTAGTAAATGTTAATGTTCAAGTGAAGTTTCAAGAGAAATGCTGTGACAGCTGGCAGTCTACATAAAGCATCACCGAAAAATTGTAGAATTCTGTGAGCTTATTATTTTAGAATTTGCGTCAATGATGAGACGTCTTGGGAAAATCATCATCATCCTATCAAATGGTCTCTCAGGAGATAGTTTTCATGCTAACTCCTCAATGAAGCACGAAAAGTCTTCTGAAACACCAACTCTCTCTTTTTCTTCTTTTGCCCTGCTTTTCGTTAAAAACACATAGAACAGTTCTATCAGCTCTCAGAATGAAACTGATCAAAAACTAACTTCGAACTGTCAAATGGTGGTCAAAAGTCAAAAATCAATTTGTAAATAAAAAAATGTCAAAATTCTGAATTGAAGAAAGGATATGCATCAAAGTTAATGCAAAACATACTCGTTGTAATATGCATTTATCAGCATCTATGTGTTGAAAAATAAAAATAGGTGGACGGAGGAGCGCTGAACGAAATATCAGTTTAATGCGTGCGTGCTGGTCGAGACGCATCGTCGTCCACTCCACCCCAACGGTAAAATATTGACAAAAAGAAGTAAAACTCGGCCCATACAGGATTAAACCTGCAAACATGCTTAATATTTTGCTCAAAGTAGCACTTTGTGGACGTCTTTAGAAAAATCTAAAAGCTAAAATATTTTATGTGAAATATATTGATTTCTTCACGTAAGCAACAGCACTAACACACCAGTTGGAAAGGCATCGGTTTAAAAACTTGAAATATCACCCTAACACTCTGCATAACCGAATCTGGGTTATTGGATTTAGGTGATTACAGCAATGGTAATGGTTAGGCCAAGTAGTGGGTTAGAACCATCTTCGAGAGACATGAAATCCTTGAGGAAGTTTCCTGGTGTGGGATGATATTACCCATTGTGTGATAGAATTGAACTACGCAACTAGGGTTGTAAATTGTAAAAAAGTAAAAATGTTAAAAATGCTCATGTTATTAACAGTAGCAAAATTTCGGACTTCTTAACAGGTTTTTTACACTTTTTAACACCACTATTTTACACATTTAGTACCTTTTTTACTTGGTCGCGAACATTATATAGCGCACTGATGCAACTTTGTTCCTGAGGCCACGCTAGAGGGGTAGTGGGTGTCACAACCACAGCCCACGATGGCTGCTACAGTGTTCGTTGTTGATAGGGACTACTAAGTGGTTATAGCTATATTCGCCTGTGGGGATGTAGTTTCCTAGCATTATCAGGTCAGGTAGATCTAAACTGTACTGAAGGTTAGTTGTCCTGTTGTGCCAACAAACATTGCGAGTTTTGTAAACAGGTTTTACATCTTCATCGATTATGATCGGAATCTCAAGCAAAAATGAAAATAACCGATGAATTTCCGGTTTCACTGGGTACGTTTTCGCAAATTGGTATAATTGACTGAACAGTTTTGCGTAGAAAAGGGTGTTCGATACACCCTCATGGGCAACGGCTAAATCAGAAATCACTGCCAATCATGCATGTCGCCTGTACAACTGCTATTAGTCTGGCTCGTTCTGTTTTCAACCACTCAACACAGTCGTCGTAGTCCTTCTCCTTCTCTGTTGGTGGTAGTTCAGCGTGGACAACTATTGGGAGATGCTCCACATTACGTGGAGTGAGAGCTAACCCAGCAGGTTCTATCGCGACGGCGTTTCGGTGCATTTCGAGAAGCATATTGACCTGACTGAACCTGCGAACAACTGTCTGTTTTTGTATGCCCTGCTTGTCCACATTGCCAACGTTCAATTTCACTGAATTGAGAGCGTCGCTGAGAATTTGAAAAAGGTTTTTGCCCTGGAGGACCTTGGTACCGATGGTTAGGTCTGTGATAGTTTTCGTTTGTATTATTCACAGTTTGGTTCTGCTGGACACAGCTGACCAGCGTCCGCATCTGCTGAGTCAGATTGCTTATCTGAGTTCGCAGGTTAGAGATTTCTTGTTTGAGCGATTCTGTTTCTGAACTGTTCTTATCGTATGTGACTGCGCTAGACATTTCTCTGTTTTGATGGGTACCTAATTCTTGTCACTGTTGATACTGTTGTCTGTTATTAGGATGGCGAGACTCACCGAACCTCTTATTTCGGTCCTGCTGACCTGATTGTCGTTCGAAATGACGGTTTGAACTGCTTCTCGGTGGTGGTCTGTTTACGGTAGTAAAGCCGCGGCGCATTACCATACATGAGATGCTGATGCGGTCCCTGTTCTACAGCCTCTGCCAACGAAGCTTCAAAATTTGTAGGCTTCGTGGTTATCACATACTGACGAGTCCGATACTTTACAGAAATATAATCTTAAGGCCTCGGATTCTGCAGGCGAAACCTCAGGAAACGCATCACGAACCAATTTCTGAATATCATAAGTAAATTCTGAAACTGCTTCGTTTGTCTTCTGTTCACGCAAAGTGAGTTTGTCGACTGCTATATGTAAAGAAAAGGGGTATTTGGGGGTCGTTTTATTCACTCTTTTCACTCGAAGTTATTCACTGATCTATGAAGATCCTCGTCTAGCACTGGCTTTATACTGAAAGTTTCCTAGTTAGTCAAAGTTGTACACAGGGGTCATCTCTAACAATCCTATCAATAGATCCAACTGTGCTTTTCCTTCCCAGCTTACTTCTCAGATTCCAGAGTCTCGTAAACTACCCATCTAAATTCGGACACTAGCTCGCTTTGACGCAGGTTAACCCAAGGACTAAATTAAATTATTGGTTTAATTATTATAATTACACAAGTTATTTCACAGGCCAAACAACTACGTATCAATTTGATTGAAATTTAGAGTCACAGTCGTAGGTACTGACAACAAGGCAATCACAAAGCATTAACGACAATACAAACACTGACGTGTACAGACAAGACAAATCAAACGGTGAGCATCATATCATTAACCTCAACTTTTGCTAAATCTCTTTGCAAGCCTCAGTCGTTTTTGATTCTGTTAAAAAGTCTCAAACTCACAGATCCAAGTTACCTTGATGTTCCGAGTCCAGGGGCCAATTGCATAAAAATCTGCGGATCTACTAGTGCGGATTTGCCAGTACTAGCATACTAGTTACTAGTGCGGATTTCAATTGTTGCATAAAACTTTTCTAGCGACTAGACGAAATTAGATAAGCAAGTTGCTAGGCTCGACGAACTCGCACTACTAGTGCGAGTGCTAGCATTGCGAGTGATGAAACGCGGTGGATTAATCATAAATCTTCAAAAAATCACAGCGAGTTCAAATCGCAACCAAATTACAAAATTTTTTCACAGTCGGTTGCAAATAGATAACTCAACGTATTCCGAAAATTTCATCGAAAAATATTGGAATATCGAAAATTTATTAAATGTTTACTGGCAATCGTCTAGTGAAATTTGACTAGACAATTTTACTAGCACTACTAGATTCCTAGCGTGCAACTAGTAGATTTTATGCAACTCACAATAGCTGCAAGTGCCAGTAGCAGGTTGCAACTAGTAGGTCGCTGGACTCGCACTAGTATTGCTAGTTGCGAGTTTCGCACTAGACGTTTATGCAACACCAGCAATGCGGAATCCGCAAACCAGCATCCACTAGTTGCGGATTCCGCAACTAGTAGATTTTTATGCAATTGGTCCCAGGTGTGAGGAGTGAATCCGTTGACAGGTCAACTGACTGGCAGGAAAGGTAGGGCAGCCGAAAATGGGGAATTGGCAGTAAAGATATCAGTTAATTGCGTAAATACAAAACGGAGTCGTGGCTGGTCCCTGTGAGTAAAACTAAGAAATATCTGGTCTTTCAAAACAGACCACAGAGCAATCCAAGACAGACCGGTCTCTCCCGTAGGCCCTCGGTCTCAAAATCCACACAATTCAACAAGCCAAGACAAGGCGCTCAAAACACGACCGTATCGTAGGGTAGCCAAACCACGACTGATTTGATATTTGGGAAAATTTTCGGGGTTTGGGGAAGACCTGTCAATCATGTGTGCGTGACGTGTAAGGCGGAGCTTGCGGCTCCCTTTCGTGTAGTGCGTTTCTCGTGTGTGTGTGTTATCATACGTCACTTCTCCGTGACGTATGAACTCGGCTCTCGGGGTGAAGGAGGCTCCCAAAAATCTCAAACTTGGACGCATTAACCCCACTTAGTTTCCTGGGGAGATAAGTCCCCAAATTTTGATCGTTCTTGCAAACAAACCCATAAATTTCCAAGTGGACTTTTCTTTTCAAAACTATTTTCTAAAAGGCACAAATACGGTCCAGCACACAACTTCAAATAGAACCCGCAGATTCGTGACGACACTCAAATGACTGCAAGAATATACCCAATTTTCCAAAGTATCAAAACAATCCAAAAGACTTAGCTAGTGACACACACACAAGAATTATCATACAAAACATTTGGTCACAAAACATTCAGCCACAAAAATTAAACATTCGGTCACAAGAATTATCATACACAAAACATTGGTCAAGGCAAATTTCCCTTACAAGTTAAATATTTTCTTTACAAGTTAAATTTACATTAAAAAATTCAGTCGATTCAATCACATTCTAGCTTTTATGAACTTGGACCTAGCATTTCAATTTTTCTATCCTCCACACTCTCCACCACAAAAAATGTGGTAGGTTTTTACTAGGGGGGGAAGTATAACAAAACAAAACAGTCAATTAGTGCATCGATCAGTCGCAACAGGCATTACAGATATGGTACACTTAAAGCTCCAACCTAGACAACTCTACTGTACAAATAGGTATACAATTATATAGTTCACAAAATTCTAGTTTATCAGGTCTTCTTGTCAGTAATGGTTGCAGTGAAAGTGGCAGTCCAAGTCAGTGATAAGGCTGGTTTGCGGTGCAGCAGGGGGTGGGACAGCGACTTCTGTGGGAGATAGCCGGAGAGGGACCTACGACGGCTAGAGCTCCAGGGGTTGAGGACGGGGGAGATGACCGGAGAGGGACCTACGACGGTCAGAGCTCCAGGCTGCTTCAGTGACCATGGTTGGTGGCCGGTAACAGTTCACATCGGCCGGAGAAGGAGTGGGTGCAGGAGTGCCACCCTGGGAACACGAGATTCCAGTGGGACCGGTCGGCGGGTAAGGATCCGCGCCGTGCCGTTGTTGTGTTCAGCTGAGACGGTGCTGGTGGGGGGAGAGGGGGCGATCTCCGCGGCGTTATGTGTGCCGTCGGTCACGGAAGTCGGCGGATGCCAACGTGGGGCGCCACAGGGGGAAGTTTCGGCAGTCGACGGTTCTGGTGTGGAGAGGTGAAATCAGGATTGAAAGATGTGAAGAAAAGAGTCCACGGGCAATGGCGTCGTTGATGAGCCTGGTCGGAAGGGTGACGTTCCGACCAGAGAGGGATCGAACCACGGACCAACTGACAGCGACCAAAAATGAGGGCCAAAAATAACCATTGCTGAGCAAACAGCCTAAAATTAGAACCATTTACGGAGTAAGTTATGGTACAAAAAGGGTTTATAAGGTAAAAGTAACTGATCATTCGGTAGTTCAATCAATCAATCGATCAAGGTACTCAGTTTCTCTTTCTCTAAACCATTGCGTATTCAAGAATCTCTTTCAAATTAAGAAACTTCAGTCAAATTTCTGTAAAGTTACGCTTCAGCAGCTTTCTTTCCTCAAGACTAGTGCTCACTGGCGGTTAGGTTCAAAAATGCATTAAAAACTCATCTGCCCGTTATCATTCGTTACATCAAGCTACTTTAGATTCTAGGTGCAGCAAACAAACACAGTGGACATAAAAGTTAGTAGACAGAAAAGCTAAGATAAACTCAGTGTCCGGAATAGGCTGAGGATCCAGACTTCGTGGCGTGGATTCTATCATTTCTAGCTGCAGAAAACTGGAAAACAGACCGCTGAAATAGGTACAGACACGCACGGACAGGAAACAGCTACCACACAAATTTTATGCTTGTAACTGAGGTATCATCTTTTTAGATCTCAACGGGTGAACGTCCTCAAAAATCTCTCTGAAGCGTGTTTCCAGTTCATTATCCATACTTCATAATGCTTGGTTAATCAGTGTAATTAATCAGAATCAGTACAGTGATGGCAACAAAAACAGAGAACAGTGTCGCGTATGGTGCAGTGGTGTATGCGTGGTGTGACAGCAAACTCACGGGGGGAACAGGGAATCTCAGGTCCGGTGTAAACTAACCGTATCAGCGGGGAAGTGGGACCACTATCAAGGCTGTCAGACCAGGAAAAAACGTGCAACTGAAACAGAAATCAGCAAAACAGACACAGACAGAACAGTAGCTGAATATTGCAAAAACTTCATTTTCTCGTGTATATTCTCCTCACCTGACGTCTATGTGGTTTTCTATGATCAATACCAATCGTAAAATACTCTAAAAAACCAATTTTCATGAACTTCATGCAAATCTGAGTGTTTTCTTCATTTTTAGAGATCTGTGGTCAGCTATTGTTCAACGGGCACCTAAAACTGATGGGAAGACAGGTTAGCAGGCATGAGTGGGTGCGAGCGTTGCAGGGCATTCAACAAGAAGGAAATCAAAGGCGGCAGCTGGCGGTCAAAAGGCATGCGACCGGAAGAGCCCCAACTTGGGTGCTCATACAGAACTAAAACACATTTATCACCACACAAACGATTGGGACAACGAAAAACGGAGGGGAGAGGGGGGAGAAGCGCATGCACAGCTTCTCGCAGGCGGGCCTTAGCGGGAAACTTCTCAAACTGAAGGGTGAGGGGAGCGGGGAGAAACTGAAAAGGCACACAGTAGAAAGACAACTTAAATTTCCAAAAACACCATAGGACACAAAACCGTACTCATCGGCATTACCTCCGGCCCCAGGATGGAAATGGGCCGCCGGGGAATGTAGACTTCCGTGGAGGCTGGGGAGGTGTGGACCCAGTCCTCATAGTGGGATTTCCGAAGCTCAGGGGGCAAGGTTTCTCGTTCCCGCTCCGGTCCTCGGGAGGGGGCATCCATAGTCTCCGCGGCGGTGACCGGCGGACTGTAGTGGCACTGCAGAATGCGGGCCACAGGCAAGGGAGGCTGCGGGGGAAGGGAAGGAGAAGTCACACAGATGGCAGAATCTGTGGACATGGCGTCATCACTGTCAGGGTCGATCTCGATGACGTCAGAGGAGACGTCGCTGAATTCCGACTGATTATCGTACTGATCCATCCAGATGTAGAAGTAGTTGTTGAGCAGGTTCTCAGACATGGTTCTGTTCTGAAATAGGTAAACCACTATGAAGTAACTCCAATTGCAAGCATAGGCAGCACAAAATATGACAATGCAAAGGGACAGGACAAAAACTAAAAGTGAGAACTAAACTAAACTCTTTCTTGTTGTAAACTAAAGAATTGCTGGTCAAACTGAACTTAAATAAGACGATATGCATACTGCACTCCTGGAAAACTTAAAATATTAGGGTAATAATCTGTGTTATCCCCCACCATACGCATGCGAAAATCATAAAGATCAGACGGTAGGTATTCGGACAGTTGGACAACGACCTCACGCAGCGCGCGCACAGTATCATTAGACAATGCCCTAAACTCCAGGCCAAGGGGCCAACCACTCAGTTGTTGCGACAAAATCACACTTACAGCTTGACAATTAATATTGGGACAACGACACATACCACCACCATACGACGACACAGACGAACGACAATATTGTTTTGCTGGTAAACGGTACTTACGAACTTCATCACTTACTGGGTAGATAGTTACTGGCACCCCGTAGTAACTTAAGCCGAATCTCCAAAAACATACCGTACATATCAGCGTAGCAACTTGCGCAACCTGTGGGCTAGTCAAATGTATTCGCTTATTTGACTCAAACATGTCATACTTTTCTGGATCAGTAAAAATATCAACAGTTCCGCGCAGCATCTTTAAACCCTCAGGTAAACAGTCGTAGTCTCGATATGGACCTCGCATCTCAGGCGGACAGTATAAGGTAAGTGGCGCAGGCGGTGTATCATCTGTAGGATCGCGATCAGGCGCAGGAGCGCAACGGGTGGGAGCTCTAGGAGCCATGGCTGGGTAGACACAAAACCTGAAGTCAAAATCGGTCATATTCGCATAGTTATATCTAAAAATCACTAGGCCCTAATCCAGATGGGTTATATCTCCTTATGCATAACATTTACGTCTCGTTTGAGTATATCTCTATCAACATTCTAGTTTCCGTCGGTTTATCTAGGTAATGATAACATTCAACAAAGGTATCAGTCACCATTCAGTCAGATTACTTAGCTAACAAACAATACACAATAACAATAGTAAGAGAATATTTTAAGAAAGATTTTCAGATGTTTTTGAATTTTCTGAATTTTATATTACTTTTTATAGTAGGATTTTGTGCTTTCTGTTAAATAGAAATCTTATTTACAGTTGGAAAACTATACAAAATAAGCAAACAGTTCGAACAACAAGTTTTTTGACAGCTTATTTGGACTGCCGGTTTATTTTTGGTTATTTTTGACTAACATTTTGTAACATGTTTTTGTTAAGGTTGTAAACCTTGGATTTTTCGTGCAGCACATGTTCAGAAGCTGTGAATCCCGGAAGCTGCAACCGGAGCTTCTAGTGGGCATCATGGCCCAGAAGGATTGACCGACGACTGAATAATTTTAAGTCTACATCAGTAAGGATGGATTGACTGAGTAGAGCAATGAAAAGATGCGTAATAGCGATTAGTCGTCAAAGTTTAACGGTCAACTCCTTACCCGCATGTCAGTTTAGGGTGCGAGGCACCACACAAAGTTATTACATACAATGCACATATGATGGTACAAGTTATCATAACTATACAAACTGAATCACTAGAATAGTTATATTACAAGACTATAGTACAAATCACAGTATTGTTTAGCGTCCAAGACTACCTCTCAGACGGACCTGAGTGTCGCTCGTCTGAAGATTCATTAGAGCGTTGAAATCTTCGAAACGGGTTTCTAAAAATGGCATTGGGCCCTGAGAAAAGTGGACTTTCGGAAAGCATTCGTTCAAAATCGGGTTGAGCTTTTAAAGCGTTTTGCTTAGCCGTAGCTTCAGTAGGCGAAGAAGAGTTAGAGGAGCTAGTAACTAGTTCAAGTACGCTTAATTTCGGTGCCTTGCCAGTGGGCCAACTCCCATGGGGAGGCTCGCGAACGGATAATACCACCATGAAGTGATCACTATTAATGTTATAGATGTAAAGGGAATTTTGTTCCATTTCGACCTGTTTTCCTAAAAGGACAGTGGGAAGGAAGAGTTGCCAAGCCCAAAGTTTACCGTATTTAGAGTAAGACATAATGGTCGTTTTTAACCAGGCGGCAGTTAGAAAGATCTCATCATCAGTGGCGTATTTAGCAGCTTTGGTTAATCTCTCCTTTACCTCATTAATTTTTGGGTACAGGGCTTGAAAACGCCGCTTGTGTTCGTTAGATTCCAAAAATTCAAGGAGTCCCCGTTTAATATCCCTCCAGGAATCTTCCAAACCGGTAATAGCTAAGGATAAAGCCCTATAATAACAATTCCCATCTCCTAATACGTCTATTACTTCATAGGGTTCATACAGAGGCATGTGACGCAGCATTCCGGGTAACTCGTGTCTGATCTTAAGACCGTAAGTCCGTGCAATGCGTTTTTGCCGATCTCCATCAATAGGATTGAAGAAGTTTCGTCGTTGGTATAACTCTGGATCAGCTTCCTGTGAAAGAGGCTCATCTCCTAAGAAAACGAGTGCGCTGTCAGATTCCGATTCGGAGTCCGGATATTTGATATGCAATGGGGGCAGACTTTTCTGCTGTTTCGGCGACAGTGGCGGGCGTTCCACTTTAGGTTCCTGCGGTGGTTCAGGAGCACGGTGTTTTTCTGCCAGTCTGGCAGAAGACCTCCTTCGAGCGGGTTCCGGTTTGGGTGGTTTAACGTTTTCTAGGTCAACAGGCGTTTTTGATCGTGCAGGAACAGTTGGCTTGGCTTTTCCTTTTCCGTCTGTAAACGTTTATTTTCTTTCTTTTTGGGTCGCATAGGGTAATCGATGGGGGAGTCTTTCTTCGGGACAGACTGTCCTGAGTCAGGCAGATTAGAAATTTCACATTCAGAATGATCGGACGTGTCAGTTGAATCCCCTTCGTGTTGGTGGATTGGGGCAGTAATGACGCGTGGCTCAACACAAGGTACCATATTGTTAAACTGTACCTTAATTCGTTTGGCGCGTCGGTTGCCGGCAGGATACACCTCGGCAACACAACCGAAAATTTTGTCAATACGATAAGGTCCCACACGCTTGTCTAACAACTTATACACCTGATCTTTCTTAGCTACATTAGAGGCCTTAATCATAACCAGATCCCCTACACGGAAAGTGGGCTCTACGGCATTACGGTTATAATTACGATTTTGTGTTTCCTGAGCCGCTCCCGTCTTTTTTCGGGCGAGTGACCAGGCTAGTTGAAGAGCTTCCGTGGCATTATTAACATAATCGAATCCGGCATACTTACGATCAGTGGGTATAGCTACATTAGTGGCACTAGGTAATACAGGGTCCCATGCATGCAGAAGATAATGTGGCGTTTCACCTGTGGTAGCGTTTACTGAGGTGTTATAAGCAAACTGACAAAAAGGTACCATGTTATCCCATTCTAGATGGTTTTCAGTAACAGTGCTTAACATGTCTAACAGCGTGCGGTGCCAGCGTTCAACCTGACCGTTAGCGGCGGGATGGTAGTGCGTAGTTTCTAACTTTCGAGTTTGAACGAGAGCGCAAATTTCTTTATTAAGCGCTGCCACAAATTCCTTGCCTTGATCAGAGACTAGTTCCTTTGGTGATCCATATTGCAGAACAATAAACTCGAGGAAGGTTTGAGCGATTGTATAAGCGCGCTTGTTCTTGATAGGCACGGCAATCACGTATTTAGAAAACGCATCAATGAAACTGAGTATATGCTTCATGCCGCTTTTAGACGCTTTCGAAATATCCATTAAATCGCAATGGACCAGTTCGAAAGGTTCTACGGGAAGTGGAGCGTGTCTTAACAGAGCCTTAGGGTTTTTTGGGGGTACCTTCCTTTTTTGACATCGAGGACAGGATTTAACCCACTGTTTTGCATCAGCGTGCATGCCTGGCCACCAAAAGTGTTCAGAAAGTCGAAACAAAGTTTTATTGCAACCGCCGTGTGCAGCATAGGGGCTATCATGACAAGCAGCGAGAGCTTCGGAGCGCAAACTTTCGGGTACGGCTAATACCTCAAGCACGGTGTCCCTAAACCTTTCAAGATGCACCAACACCCCATCCCTCATATCGCAGTGTTCGGAGAGCGCAGCGATGCGGACAGCGCGATTAAAGTTACTGGGGAGATTCTTGTTAACTTTATACTCAATAATTTCACCCAATAAAAGATCTTCGGCTTGCAACTGCTGCAACTTTTTCCAGGATTTTGGATTAAGAGTAACGTTAGACTTATCGCGTACGGCAACATCAAACATTTGACTAAAAACTAGATGCGCCTGCTCCTTTCGTTTTGGTCGACCTGTTTCGGAGCGAAACTCTTCCCTTACCGGTTCTTCCTCAGAAGTGGAGGAGGGGCAGATGTCACGTTTCTTTCTCAAACTGGCAAGCGTTGGCTTGCCAACGTGTTCACTGTCCGAAATGTCACCCACTTGAGAACGAATTTTAGGTTGTTTTTGAGGGGACGGTTGACTTTCTTCTGAATTTTCAGATTCTGACTGCTGAGAAATGCGCGAAACTTTGGAGCGCACAGTAGTGACACTCTTTTTTGCCTGGGCCTTTGAAATCTTGGGCAGTTGAAAAGCACGACTTTCCCTTCCTTCCCCTTTAATAACCACAGAGTTAATATGAGCTACTAAATCATCGCTATCTTCCTGGTAAAATCGTACCGATTGTCGCTCACCGTTCCGTTCCTCTCCAGGTAATCCTTTTGCTACATCCGCAAACAAGGGATTCCTAGATAGTCCATCAGCATTCCTTAACTGAGGATTATTCCTATGCTTAACTTCAAAGTCGTACTCAGAGAAGGTCATTTGCCACCTAGCTAATCGTGAGTTTCGCGGGGGGTGTTTCATTAGCCAACGTAGGGCAGAATGATCTGTAAAAAGGGTGAAAGGTGGTCCGCCGTACAGGTAATGTCGAAAGTGTTCAATGCCGAATTTCATGGCTAAACCTTCTTTATCATGCGTGGAATAATTTCGTTCGTACTTTTTAAGAGACCGGGCTGCATAAGCAACTGGGTGATACTTTCCATCATCCTGCTCTTGTGAAAGAACCGCTCCCAAACCCAAATCAGAGGCATCAGTGTGTAAGACAGACCCTTTAGCTAGATCGGGGTGAGCAAGTACAGGGGCCTCAACAAGACTCTTTTTGAGCAGTTCGAAAGATTGTTGGTGTGTATTATTCCACACGAACCGTACTCCTTTTTTCTTGAGAGAATATAAGGGGGAGGCTAAATGAGCGAATCCCTTGATAAACTTAGCATAATAAGCACACATTCCTAGAAAACTCTCTACATCCTTCAGCGTCTTAGGTACGGCTAGGTCATGTATCGCCTGAATTCTTTCCTTCAAAGGTTCAACTCCCTGTTCAGAAATGATATGCCCCAGGTAAGTAACAGATTTTTTGAGGAAATGACACTTTCCCGGATTCATTTTCAAATCAGCAGCCCGCAGTCGGTCAAAAACTTCCTGCATAATTTCGAGATGCTCAGAGAAAGTTTTGGAGAAAATCAAAATGTCATCAATGTAAATAATACACTTTTTCCATTGCAAATCTCCTAAAATTCGCTCCATGCATCTTTGAAAATTGCCTGGTGCACATTTTAGCCCGAACGGCAAAACATTGTATTCAAATTGCCCATGAAAGGTATTGAAACTGGCTTTAGCTTTAGAATCTTCATCTAGTTCAATTTGGTTAAATCCCTTGCTTAAATCTATCGTAGAGAAATACTTTGAACCCTTGAGTGAGGTCATAATATCGTCAATGCGAGGAATCGGATAAATATCTGGATCACTAATTTTGTTGACTCGTCTGAAGTCAACGCACAATCGTAACTTCCCACCTGGCTTAGGTACGATGATGATGATGAGTATCTAAAATTTTAAAAAAACAAACTCATTATTAACAAATGTTGATTAGTTTGGACCTATAGATATTTACTTTCGACTGCTATCAAGTGTTAATTATAGGCAAATAGGAACAACTCCGTGCCTCACTTCAGTCCAGCTAATATGGCCAGAACCTAACGTTTTTTGCAGAAATAAGCTGCAGACGAGTGAGTTTACGCATAAATCTTTATATCCTTGTCAATTTTGTGTAGACTTTTGCAATTAGCAAACTTTCTGCACAAAAATTAAAAACAGCGCATGTAGTCTTCGCAGAATTCATTGACAGTTTACGCAGAAATTCTTCAAACTGAAAATTTCTTAGAAAAATGTTTAATCACCTATACGTTTTGTGCAAAGTCTTTGGAAGCTCATACCTTTCTAAGCATAAAACCTTTCCTGCGTGTTAATTCTTGCAGAATAACATAAATTCTTCAAATAAATCTTGTAATAATCCTATTTTCTTCTCAGTTCTGTGCACATCATCGAGTTCTGTTAAATTGACAGACGCATAAATCATGGGAGAACTCCATGGACTGGTAGATGGACGGATTAAACCATACTTCAACATTTCAGTCAACTCTTCTAACAGAGGCTGTCGCAAATGTACAGGTAGTCGGTAAGGCGTAGCATAAATGGGCTTAGCATTCCCAGTATTGATGTGTGCCTTAAAAATAGTACATTTCCCTATGTCGAAAGAATGCTGCGAGAAACAGTGCTTGTTTTGACGGAGAAGTCCCAAAAATTGTCCTTTTTCAGTTGCATTCAAAGTGTCTTCATCAAACGAAATTGCCTGCATGGCTTCGGGTAGGTCTTTCACAGAACATGCTTCAATTTTTTTCAAGGCGTTTATTCGAAAGTGGTGTCCCTCCCGACTCGTTTTAGGATTAGATTTAAACCGATTATCTATTCCTTGTGGAAGCTAAGGTTGAGATGCCCGCCATGCTCATGCAAGAAATCAGTTCCCAAAAGACAGTCCTCAGCTAAACCCTTAGGTACCAGAAAAGAGTGTTCAATTTTAGTCCCTGGAGAGTCATAAAATTCAACAGGTAATTTGACAACACCCCTAAATTTCAAAGTTTGACCATTTATGCCCTCGGCGCGAGGCGGGTGTGCTAGCGGCTTTATAGCTAATTCCAAAAAGTTAGCCAAGCTTTCACTCATCAAACTCAAATTAGCTCCGGTGTCAACTAAGGTCTGTATGGGGCGTCCGTTTAGGTTCACAAAGATCATGGGCAGCGGTCGGTGTAGAACTGGGGTATTAACCCGGTGTTCCCCGTTGTTTCTAGTCTGAGAGGGTAAGGTACCGATTAGATGTATCTCGCGACTCCTAGAAGTCACGGGAAGCTTCCGAGGAATCGTGACGCTTTTCCCGTTCAGTATAGGCCAAGTGATGGTATGCTGCCCCAAATCGAGTGAGATTTCCCCGGGGAAGCTAGTCATAAAGTCAGACCCTATAATGCAGTCAACCGTGAGGTTATCCACTACCACAAAGGTCCAATCTTGGATCGGTAGGGATTCCCGATTCCTATGAAATAAAACAGGTACAGTTACGGTCCCTACAATTTCACACTTCCCACCGTTAGCAGTTTGCAGGTATTGTGGTATTTCCACCGGAAGTATGTCTAGTTTAAGTTGCTGCACTAACCCGGTAGTCATGACTGAGACGAGCGATCCCGTATCAAACAAGGCGTCCACAGCTTGCCCTAAGATCAGTAATGTCATGAGCAGAGGTACCGTTCGGACCATAAGTACAGAGTGCGCGTTGATAGTTCTACTAGGATTCCCTACAATGGAGCGTGTTTGAGCCTGAGAATTCCCGTTGCTGGCAGCGGAGTGGGAGACTCGGTGTTTTAAAGGACTCGTTGCTGCGTCGGAGTAGGAAACTAAGTGATGAGTCAGTGGTCTCGTCTCCTGAGTCTTGTTTCTCAGGTGGACGCTGGCACGAGAACCGAACTATATGTCGCTCATTTCTGTGTTTCTTATCTAAGCTCATATCTATGGTGGGAGAGACACAGTCAGTTCGCTCATCTGACAGGAGATGGGCAGAAGCTTCACTGTCCTTGGCGTTGTAGTCTGACATAGAAGAAGCGTAAGACGTGTCCCTAGAGATGGTTTTAGAAGTAGCCTGACATCTATTGGCGGCCTTACGTAAGTTATCGTTGTCTAAAGATCTATTGACGGATCGTAAAGGGATCCGTTCGTCGTGTGCCGCTAATGAACCCAATTCGATAGGAGCTTCCTCCTCATCATCACTAAAGAGTCGCTCACTCAACCGGCGACCGTCCATGGGTGCCGAAATTACAGGAGCTGCAGCATTAGTATCAGGTTTGTAATGGCACTTACCTCGAATCCGATTCCTAAATTTGCGACCACATGGCGTGACCCAGAAAATTATGATACATCCAATAACTACGACAATTATTACTATAAATAGTCCGTGGTTAAGTTGTAAGGGTACGAAAGGCAAGTGTACGTATTCCTTCATTTGATCCTGTATCAGGTTTCGAGCTTGCTCATTCTCGTATTCGGCAGTAGACAACTCAGTGAAATGTAAAGGTATCCTACCTAAAGGGGCGGGCACAACCGTTTCCTTAAGGTCGGCTAAAGTGACAGTAGTCCTAGCTATCCCTAAAGTACTGGTGAGAATAGTGTTGCCTATGATGAGGTGCAAATAGCGGCCGTGTTCGAACCAAAGCGTGCCCGTTTCTGGCACTGCAACTCTTTCTCCTTCGGCCACATGGTTCAGAGATGGTGACCTAGCTACAATAACCTCGGTATAGTTAGTTCGAATGAGGACTCCCGCAGGCGTTGTACGGTATTCGGTGGAATTGTCTGAAACCTTTACCTTAACATAGTCTTTGCAAGTGCTAAACTCTTTCTCTACCCTATCTTCAGAGAATGAAATAAGAATTTGGAGACATTTAGCTCTTAGACTTGTAACTATGGCATTTGGGGGACAAAACCACAAGCCGGGTGCGGTTTTGCACTCGGTTACATCGATCTCGCGGACTTTACCGGAATCCAACCGTTGAGCATAGTCCGGCATAGGAGCTAGGGTGGTGATGCCGTGCAACCTAGAGTTATAACCCAAGTTGTGTACTGCATACAGTGGTCTTACCTCCTGCTCCAGTGGTACAGGGATTTCAAGCATAAATCCGAACCGGAGTGAATTGAAGTCAATCTTAATAGGATAAACTTTACCGAATTGATAAATAAGACTTGGTTCCTGGCTTAACAAAGAATTACGCAAGGAGGGATGTGTTTTAATTATCCCCTTCAGAGTCTGCAAATTAACAAGTCCAGGAGTAATTTCGGAACGCAATCCAGCGTGCATTACAGAATTCAAACCTTCTCGTAAGGAAGAAGTGAAAATGTGGGCTAGCAGCTGCATGTAAATTTGTCGCATGTACAAGAAATTAGAGCATCTTGCACGAATAATGAGTGTGGTCAGATCTTGAACTGTGTGATGTAGAAAGGCGTACACTTGTTCGTTTGCGTGTACGATTTTCCGAACCGAATCTGTAATTTTGATCTGTTCATCTCGAAGAATATGAAATCCCTGTTCCACAGCATTCACCTTAGCATCTAGCTTACCTAGGTGGTAGGAGTTAGACAAACTGTTGGCTATACCACCTATGCCCAATGCGTCAGCTAACAGAAATTCGATAAAACGTTTATGACGCTGCCTACCTGGCTCTATAGGTGGGTAAGAAGTACAAACCCCCGGGGTAGATTGGCATAAGCTAGCTAGTAGTTTAGAATAGAAATTTGTGTTCAAAACTCCCGAATAAAGCTTTCGGTATTCCGCTTTTATCTGATCAATTTCCTGTTCCAAAAAAATCATGCTGGGGACAACTCTGATTTATCATTCGCACACAATACTGATCCGTCTTAGCCTTACCCGTATTAAGATCAATACAATCTTCCTCATTGGCCCACTCAAGGGGTTTCCACTGAGGTGAGATAGGGGGACCGCCAACTGCACGATCAAAGCCAAGTACTCAGTCTTCTGAGATATCACCCCTATACCCGCGGGACTCAAGACAGCTCCCCAACGAGGCAACACAACCGTACCTATCTTAGCTATTTCGTCTGCCAAAAAATGAGACGACCCAGTTTCCGTAGCCGACTGAGCACTAGCGGTTGAAAGTAGTAGACCCATCATAAGCCAAAAGATGGGAGTACCGAATTTTCTCAACGAACGGACAGCCGAAAAAAGAGACCAAAATGGTAATAGAAGTAGTGAAAAGTCGAAAGACTTTGGTTTTTCGGTTTCCTTCTCGAAAATTTCCAGCAATTTGTCCGAATAAAGTTCACACTGAACTGCAACGGTATGAGATTTAGTACTCGCTTTCGTTTCGCGATAACTTTCATAATTTCGTGGACTTACATCGTCAGAATTAGAGATAGGAATGAATAGCTCCTCATCAGTTGAGGTTGCAGTACTAGGAGTGAGCGCGCCTCTCAGTAAGCAGGGTGGCTCGTAGCGTTCTGGTCGACAGGTGCAAACCATGGGCTGTCGACACATCAGAATTCGGTGCGAAAAGTGCGGTGAAGTGAGGCACCTTTTTGCGTGCCGTACACATTGGGGGGAAACTGCTCGTACTGAGCGAGCAGAGTACTGGCCAGCCGACCCGGAGTCAGACCGTGGCTGTCGACTGTAATACGGCCTACGACTATGATATTCTGAACGATCGCTGCCCGAGTAGGTAGAAGATCCCGAGTAATGTCGATCCCTACCGGAGTCTTCGTGATAGTACCCGTTTCCCTGAACCCTAGATCGGGAGACCGCGAATTTAGGCCCATACTCACGTCTCATCTCCACAGGGAGGTCAGACCGCTGATAACTTCGGTCAGTCGGTTGACCATTGTCTCGCCGGTTGTCAGGTCTATAACGCTCATTCCTATTCTGCTGATCGTAATTCCTATCATCCCTACTTTCATAATTTCGGTTATCTCTACTGTCATAATTCCTACTATTCCGGTTGTCATAACGTTCCCTATTACCGTTTCTATTGCTGTCATTGAATCTACCACGATCATAATTGTCACGTCCCTGCCCATTTCGATTGTCATAATTCCGATTCCGTTCAGAGTTTCGATAAGACCCACGGTTAGACTGAAAATTTTGGTTTCTTGCCTGATAAGCTCCCCCTCCCGGTTGTCGGCACTCACGTCGGACGTGTCCGGGCTTGTTACAGTTAAAACAGGTGGTACCGGGGGGCAGGTCTCGTGAACGTTCAGATTTTCCTGCATTGGACGCTTTTTTAGAATTTTCAGCCTCAAACTTTTCAAAACGAATCTTCAAATCTCTAACAGCTTTTTCTGCTTCGGCAATTGCCGCTGGAGCGTCCTGCTCTGCTCGAAAATTAGGTTCCAAAAAGGATGGGTATCCCTCCCCCGGGTACTCTCCTTCTGCCAACTGAGCTCTCTCAACAGCCTTAGCTAACGTAGTACACCCCGGAGGCACTCTGTTCTTGAGATCAGTTCTCAATCCAAAACGAAACAGTCGTAATTTTAACAGTTCAACTTGTTTGTCAGTGAACCCGTCATCCTCCTTAAAACTAAGGCGGGCGTACCTATTCAAGCGCATTAGATAATCAGCTACAGGTTCTCCCTTCTCTTGTTTTACCTGGAACATTAGGGACGAGGCGTAAAGCGCGGTGTGCGGGGGTACCATAATCTTCTTAGCTTCTGCAATCAGTTCAGTCCATTTGCCCCTACTATCCTTGGGCACAGATCGGAAGAGTTCGAGAGCACGACCTTTCAAGGAACTCGAGAAAGTATGCACTTTTTGCCATTCATCAAAATTCATTACGCTGCAAAACCTTTCGTATTTTTCGACGTGCTCTTCAAACGATTCCGAGGAGTGACCATGGTGAATGGGCACTGAACTGAAAGCAGTGGCTACCCCTTGAGCTCTAACTACAGCATTAAATTCGGTCAAAGTTTTCGTTAGGGCAGTTAAAGCAACGTTTTCGGGTCCAGCCGGTGGCGGCGTGGACGGAGGAGATTCCGGCTGTTCGGGTGGGTTGGGAGGTGTCCCCCCTCCCGTTTCTGCAGGATCAGGCATTCTGTATATTACGTAAAATTATCTTACCTAACTAAACAACTAGGTTATAAGACAATGTATTATTATTATGCCACTTATGCGTTACACACACAGTTACACCTCGATGTCTGTTAAAATGGTGAGTTCTTTTGGAAAAAATTAGGAGCCCAGAATTTTTTCAGAGAAAGCAAACTTGAAGAACGTTGCGAATTGATCTTTCTAAAAATTCTGTTTGAAAAACTCCAATATTTTTTCCTCCAAAGGCGGGCTCCACATGTAAAGAAAAGGGGTATTTGGGGGTCGTTTTATTCACTCTTTTCACTCGAAGTTATTCACTGATCTATGAAGATCCTCGTCTAGCACTGCCTTTATTCTGAAAGTTTCCTAGTTAGTCAAAGTTGTACACAGGGGTCATCTCTAACAATCCTATCAATAGATCCAACTGTGCTTTTCCTTCCCAGCTTACTTCTCAGATTCCAGAGTCTCGTAAACTACCCATCTAAATTCGGACACTAGCTCGCTTTGACACAGGTTAACCCAAGGACTAAATTAAATTATTGGTTTAATTATTATAATTACACAAGTTATTTCACAGGCCAAACAACTACGTATCAATTTGATTGAAATTTAGAGTCACAGTCGTAGGTACTGACAACAAGGCAATCACAAAGCATTAACGACAAATTAATTCACAGTCGGTTGCAAATAGATAACTCAACGTATTCCGAAAATTTCATCGAAAAATATTGGAATATCGAAAATTTATTAAATGTTTACTGGCAATCGTCTAGTGAAATTTGACTAGACAATTTTACTAGCACTACTAGATTCCTAGCGTGCAACTAGTAGATTTTATGCAACTCACAATAGCTGCAAGTGCCAGTAGCAGGTTGCAACTAGTAGGTCGCTGGACTCGCACTAGTATTGCTAGTTGCGAGTTTCGCACTAGACGTTTATGCAACACCAGCAATGCGGAATCCGCAAACCAGCATCCACTAGTTGCGGATTCCGCAACTAGTAGATTTTTATGCAATTGGTCCCAGGTGTGAGGAGTGAATCCGTTGACAGGTCAACTGACTGGCAGGAAAGGTAGGGCAGCCGAAAATGGGGAATTGGCAGTAAAGATATCAGTTAATTGCGTAAATACAAAACGGAGTCGTGGCTGGTCCCTGTGAGTAAAACTAAGAAATATCTGGTCTTTCAAAACAGACCACAGAGCAATCCAAGACAGACCGGTCTCTCCCGTAGGCCCTCGGTCTCAAAATCCACACAATTCAACAAGCCAAGACAAGGCGCTCAAAACACGACCGTATCGTAGGGTAGCCAAACCACGACTGATTTGATATTTGGGAAAATTTTCGGGGTTTGGGGAAGACCTGTCAATCATGTGTGCGTGACGTGTAAGGCGGAGCTTGCGGCTCCCTTTCGTGTAGTGCGTTTCTCGTGTGTGTGTGTTATCATACGTCACTTCTCCGTGACGTATGAACTCGGCTCTCGGGGTGAAGGAGGCTCCCAAAAATCCCAAACTTGGACGCATTAACCCCACTTAGTTTCCTGGGGAGATAAGTCCCCAAATTTTGATCGTTCTTGCAAACAAACCCATAAATTTCCAAGTGGACTTTTCTTTTCAAAACTATTTTCTAAAAGGCACAAATACGGTCCAGCACACAACTTCAAATAGAACCCGCAGATTCGTGACGACACTCAAATGACTGCAAGAATATACCCAATTTTCCAAAGTATCAAAACAATCCAAAAGACTTATCTAGTGACACACACACAAGAATTATCATACAAAACATTTGGTCACAAAACATTCAGCCACAAAAATTAAACATTCGGTCACAAGAATTTATCATACACAAAACATTGGTCAAGGCAAATTTCCCTTACAAGTTAAATATTTTCTTTACAAGTTAAATTTACATTAAAAAATTCAGTCGATTCAATCACATTCCAGCTTTTAAGAGCTTGGACCTAGCATTTCAATTTTTCTATCCTCCACATATATACTCTACTTTAGGGAAGGGAAACTTTTGTGCAAACTGGTGGACCAGTTCGTAGTAGTCGTAACGAGTATTTTGATCGAGACCGTCGAAGAAAGTGTCAGCGAGAATATAAATTTCTAACATGCTCGGAAATATTTCACACGTTCGCTGATCACTGAAAATCCGTGTTGATTGAAAATACCGATTCAGCTCTTTGAGGAAGTCTTTAAACTTTTCTTTTGGATAACTTCCGAATCTCCTTGGTGGGCGGACAATATACGGCTACCCGTATGAACTGGTCGCATGCTGGCCTGCGTTAGTGCTACTGGTAGGACTAGCTTGAGCTGAGTAGCTAACATTCGCCATGAAACAGTTGCAAAGTACAAATTCAAACGTTAAGAAAACGTTTAGTAAAATTTGACTTCAAAAGAAGGTTCAAAATGTTTCTGAATAACTCTTGATAATTCTTTAAACAAGGCTTGCCAAACCGCTTTAGCCCATTTCAGTAGGAGCAGGTACCCAACCCCAACAGTTCCTACTATAATTACAACTGTTAATAGGACATCTAAAACTACATTGCCAGGAAATTACTAAGTGCTGAAGTGCCAGAAAGAAAGAAAGGTTCGGACAATGTGAAGCTTAGATAAATCATCATTTAGGTTGAATGTTACTGGGCACAGAAACAATTACAGAAACCGCCATATTCATTGTTTTGCAAATAGTCCTGAGGCAAGTCCACTAAATAAGTCCACCAGCAGGCAGCAAAATCAAGCTGATAATAGTTCAGAGAAGGTCCACATTTCCAATAACAGCAACCACTGATATCCCACCGCTGCCACCAGATTGTGAGCTTAATCCTGAGTAGCTAAGATATGACTGGCACAGACTTCCAAAACCCATTGATCAGTTTATTAATAAGTTCCACCGCTGCCTGAATCAAATAGGCTTTAACCCAAGACATCATCATAATAATAAGGTTATGATAAATATAAGTGCAAGTATAAAGCACGCTGATTAAACATTACTGAAATTAATATAAACTGATACTATGAATATTACTATTCTCACGGGGTAGTAGATCTGCTAGTAGTGTAGTAGATAAGCTTCTGGATGTTAACACGAATTTAACATTCAAATCTAAACCTTGTCAGTCGAGAGAGATTTGGAAATGTGGGAGAAGCAATTTAGGAACGCAACTGAAATAAAAGGAGCAAAGCACATTGGAAACCAAAGCAACTTAGAAATGTAACTTCGAAACATGCCCAGTCTAAATGTAAACTCTGAAATTTGGAATAGATACGTTTTGTCTGGAAATCAAAGCAATTTAGAGAAATGTAAACTCTGGAATCTGGAATTAAGTCCAGCGCAATTGCAATACATGTGTCCAGCGCAATTTTGGAATGTAAATTCGAAAATATAGTTTTGGAAAACATTCACAGGAGTTAGTATGTGCATGTCTGAAGTAATAAGATTATTAACTGAGTTCTGTATTCCGTGAATCGAGGTCAGTCAAAAAGCTCCTACTTACATGATCATAAGCTATCGGAAAATATAAGAATTTTGTTGTATGGTCCGTGCCTTGTACATTTCGACGACCAGGTTTGTGCCTTAAATATTCGCTGTAATATAAATACTAATTGTTGTATAAAATCAATTATAATTGTATTTTTGTTGTGTTTGAAGATTAAAATTGGGTATCTTGCTAGAGATTTGAATCAACAAACAAATCAGCACCTCACTAATTGGTAAAGACCTAATAAAGTTGCTAAATTTTCGAATTGCACGATCCCTGACCGCCACAGAAAGAAAATATTCGGCCGGAAAAAAAGCAGCCTTGGCTTGTGTGTGGGCTTGCAAACGATGGCACATCTTTTTGTGGGGCCGTACCTCTCAACTTTAAACAGATCATCAGGCTTTAACTATTCTTCTAGGTGCTTCTGGAGAGTCCAGGAAGTCCATGAAGATTAGCAGATGGAATCAAGCAAGCGACAAGGCTTCAATCCCAAGACGCCCACCGGTCCAGCAAATTGACTGGCGTAAAGGTCCGTGGCAAAAAACTTGGTTTGGACATTTCCGGTCCGTTTGCCATAGCCCCCAGACAATTTCGATTTTTGTTGGTATTGACTGACTACTACTCCAAATGGCCTGAGGTAGCTGCCATGGACTCAATTACATCTACATCGGTGATAAAGTTTTTGGAACCAATTTGTGCGAGATTTGGGAATCCTCAAGAAATAGTCAGTGATAATGGTCCTCAATTCATCAGTTCTGAGTTCACCGACTTTCACCGACCTGTCAAGATTAGATATCAGACACACTCGTTGCTCCATCTACAGCCCCGATGCAAATGGCTTAGTGGAGCGATTTAATCGCGTCCTGAAAGAGCGTTTGCAAGCAGGCTACTTGGAGGGAGCACATCGGCTAGATTCCTGACGACGCATCCTTATCCTTCTGTCTTATAGAACGACATCCCACACTGCAACAGGTCAAACTCCTGCTAAACTGTTGCTGAATAGCGAAATTCGAACTAAGCTTTCGGCTCCTTGTTTATCTCCTAACCGGAAAGAAATCAGGAATAAAGAAATCCGGGAGAATATCGAAGCTTATCAGCGCAAGTATGTGGAACAAGCCAATGAAAGACAAAAAGTGAAGATGCCTGATTTCCTCGTTGGAGATACTGTTCGACATAAACTGCCATCATACAGGAAAGGAGAGTCGAAGTTTGGGCTCCCTAGAACGATAGTAAAGGTGAAAGGTAAATCGACATATCTTCTTAATTTTGGTGAAATTGTCAACGCCAGAAATTTGGTGAAAGTCAATGGTCAAATGTCTGGCCTGCCTGGCTCTGACAGTACCCGAGCTGAAGATGGAACTGTAGACGTGAACTATTTTCCTCCTGTGGAACATCCTGTGGAAGTTGAACCGATCAACGTCAATCAGGCTGTACCAGTAGATCGACGTTATCCTCAAAGAATTCGATGACGTCCTTTGCAGTTTGTTCCCGCGTCTGATGTTGGCTTTATTCGGGAATGAACTGTCTTTTTCAAGGAAGAAGAAAAGTGTTGTGTTTGAAGATTGAAATTGAATATCTTGCTAGAGATTTGAAACATTACGGTGTTTGAAGTAGTTAAAGAGTACATAACGTATAAGTGGCACAGTTATACTTTGCGCAGTGCTGTTGCTGTTAGATACCCTTCAATTTTAGTTTTAAATTGTACGTTGTACAAGAATCCGTTGAAACCCAATCTTTAGCAATTTCAACCATTTTTATTTTGCAGCATCAGCCGTATGGGTTTCAGTCACAGGTCCCCTCCATGAGTTAGTGTGTGAATGTCTGATGACTGCCTGTGAGTATATGAGTGTGTGAGAATACCCTCCTCTCTTTCCTCAGTAAAGGTACGCTATGTGTTAGACAGAGGGGAACCCCTCTTTAGAACTTCAGTGCACAAATCACCCCCTGAAACTAAAAGGCAAAGTTAGTAGTTAACATAGTTGGTCTAAAGTTTTAATTTACTTAGCTACATAAGAACTTAGTTTTATTAAGTTAGGGTTTTTTCATCTTTCCTCTTTTTCGCTTCTCGATTTCTTCCTCGGCTTGCCTTTCTTCTCACAACCTTTTATGAGTTGGACTTTGAGGGTACTTGAGGCCACTTGATAGTTGGCTCCAGTTGAAGAGGCGGAGTCCCCTTCCCAAGAAATTAACTAATTACAGAACACCACAAGCAAAAGCAGCCAATCATTGTTAGATGATTGCCAAACCTTCAAAATTCTGAGGAACAACTTCCAAATTTCAAATCAGCCTGTGACGGTGAGTATTACCGGACGGTCGCTCAATTTTACAGAGCTTTTGAGGAGACTTTGAAAGTCACAGACTTCCCCTGAGATTTATGCTTTAAAACAACGCCCAAAATGTTGGCATTGTCAAAGCTGTCCAGCCAGGCTGCCAGGCTGGCTATTTTGTGAAACATTTTGCCTAAAATTATTGTTCTGGTGTCTAAGACGTAAGTCCGATTTTGAAAGCTAAAAGTTACCTTTAAGTCTAATTTTTGCAAACTTCCTGTCCTTACGAAAACTAGTTAACATTCGGGTTAAAACGGAAAAGGTTTTAACCCATTTGATTCAGTTCCTGATTGCGTCGCCTTCGGGCTCTGCATTTCTCTGCTGCTCATTCTGCGCTGATCTCTTGGTCTGGTGCTGTGATCGCTTGGATCCCACTGTCTCTCTGGTTGCACTGCCGTCCGGAAATCAGCTGTCGCTCGGCTCTTTTCTGCTGACCTTCCAGTGTGAGTGTATCCTTGGACCACCCCTGGCCCTCTCCCTGCTTCTGTCTGTTTTGCTCTAACCGAATCTGCTCAGAACCTCGCCTTCACCAGTGTGAAAGACTCTCTCTCTCCTAAATTACGACGCTCTGTCGGTTTCAGCTATTCGACCAGTTGATTCCCTGTACTGTAGACTTTCCTAAGAGCCACTTGATTAGGATTAGATCGTACCATTGTCAGATTAAGACTCTCATTTCTGGGACTTGGAGCGTCAGTTAACTGTTAACTGAAGTTGCGGCTCTAACAAAGAAGGTTCAGATCTCTAACCGTTTTAACTCTATAACTGTTTGAAAAAGTGCTTTCTGAAATTATCTGTTCTTTGATTGTCTTTCTTTTCACTGTTCAATCCTAAACGTATCAAATTCTCTCTCCTAAATGCTTTGACGAAAGTTCTAAAATTTAACAGGTCCCCTCTTAGCAGAGGGCAAGATAGTCTTTGAGGGTGCGGTTTATTAGCGACTATTCGTGATCTTTGACGGGTGGACTTGTGCACATTTTCAGGTACACATAGGGAGCATATAGGGAACTACCCCTATATTTGTCGTAATAAATAGTTAACTAGGATCGAAGTCTAGTTCTTAGTAGTTAGTATTAGGAGGAATACAAAACCGCTGAGTCAACGCTCATCAAGATACAAACAGATCAGTCTGGAGCCTGTTCAGTTTGTCTGCGGTGAAGAGGAGGAAAACCTGAGTGATTTGAGTGATATTAGTATCCCGGAGAACGAGCTCAGCCTACAATTTCATCAGTGTTCAGAGTGCCATAATCACTACAGTTTCAGCATAGTTTTCCTCGTTCAGGAAGGAAGTTCCTTTGTCGAGCCTGAGCATTCGGAGGTAATTTTTTACTGCAACTGTCTCTGCCGTGGGATCGAGCTGAGACCGAAGAGTCGACTGTTGATGGTGAGCCTGAAGGAAGCCCACACACTGAGCCATGGTCTTGTATCTTTGAGTGTGACGGTTGTTCCGATTTTAAGGTTTTCTTCGTCTGTGCAATGTCCCCTGGTACCGATCCGTGGGTGTCAGTAAAACATCGTAACTTTCCCCTTGATAACTACGTCGCTTAAGGCGGACCGTCTAGATTAGGTTAGACCCACTCTAGGCTATGTAGCTTATTCCTTAGATCTAAGAGCAGATCTTCTCGCTGTCTGCCTCTGTGTAGCAACGAATCAGGATCCCTGTTCTCGTCTCAGTTTCATCCCTTTTGTTAAAAATGTTCATTTTCCAAACCACATATGGATCAGTGTTTGTGCTTCAAAAATTTCAAAGCCAAATTATTTCTGAAACCTGAGTGCCAGACAATATGAATTTTGTAAGATTTTACTACAACCATTATTCTGATTATTTCAATCAAAAATTCTATTGATTTGCTGCTTTCCCTGATGTTAAATAACTAAAATAGTCCAACCGGCAATGGCAATGGCAATGTTTTTTGACAACTCGAACTAAATATAACCAATTCAGAATCTCCTAATCTAACAAATTAAATTGTTTAAATGATTAGTGTTAGAGTTTAAAAAATCTATTTTGAATAGAAAATATTTTATTTGAAGCAGCTATTTAATTTTTTGTATCTTGGCAACCTCCAAATGACAAACTTTATGATTCTGTTATTCAGTTGTTCTGTGTAAATCTGTAAATTTCATTTGTGTAGTATTTTCATCACCTCTTTAAAATTAACTTATTAACGAAACACCGTATGACCGAATGCTGTACATTGTGGAATAGGGGATGCCTATAGCTGCCGATTGATGTAAATATCAACTAATAAGGTTTATTGTAGCAATCAATAGCTAAGTTTAAAGTGAACCGAACTGACATCTTGTGGTCATAAAGTTCAAGAGATCGTAAAAACAGCATTTTAAATAAAAAATTAAATTTTTGGTTATGAAAGACATGTTTTCAAATATATAGTTTATATTTTCGGAGCGCAAGAAAACGACCTGAAGAAAGATTAAACCAAGGAGGGTCTAGCATTTCAAGCAGTATGCTTGATAATGCATGTAAAAATCGAATACCTGTTGTATATTTTCGAATAAAATACCACAGAAATAAAATTTACTGATTTACACCGAACAACTGAATCACAGAATCATAAAGTTTGTTATTTAGAGGTTACCAGGATATAAAAAATTAAAAAGCTGGTTCAAATAAAATATTTTCGATTCAAAATCGATTTTTTCAAACTCTAACACCAACATTTAAACAATTTAATTTGTTAGATTACGAGATGCTGAATTGGCTATATTTAGTTCGAGTTATCAAAAAACATGATTTTTTGATCGGGCCGTGTTTTATGTATGGGGCCGTGACGGGGCCGTGTTTTATGTATGGGGCCGTGACGGGGCCGTGTTTTATGCATGGGGCCGTGATGGGGCCGCGTTTTATGAGGGGCCGGGGACGGGGCCGGAGCGGGGCCGTGCTTTATGTGCCCGTGTTTTGTGCACAGCCGAAATTTTGTCTTCAGGAGGTATGATGTGGGAAAACAAAAACCGAAAGTCAGACGCACTGTATATACCCACACAAATACTCAGTCTAGATAGATACAAAAATTATAATTCTCAGACGACTGGGACTAGCAGGCATAGTTTTTGGTTAAAAAGTGAACTGCACCTATGTTGAAGATAGGCGAAGTTTGATTTCAGTTGAGTTGCCGTTAATAACTCTTTCGTTACGTATTCCCGCTTGCATGGCTTCCGTTGATTATATTTCCCCTAATTGTAAATTAAACTGGACTGAAAGCAAGAATGAAGATATACTCCTGTCGGCTGTATATCTCAGCAAGGGTGTATAATATTCTATAAAATATAACAGTATTTATGTTGTGAAACACAAAAAGTGAGAAAACTTAAAAAGTTAAAGAGGTTTTGAATTCCGTTCCTCTGTTGTTGTGCAAATGTACTGAAGTATAGTCGTGGTTTTTCTTGATACCACGTTTCTGTTCTTACTACACAACACTTCTTGACGTATACACAACAGGAAGAGGAAGACAGACACTCAGGCCTTCCTAATAGAATAAGCTTGTAATATGCTCGAAACATTAAGGCCGAAATCTCGGGAGCTTCTCAGCGTGTAAACTTACAACTCTGACATTTTTCGAAAACGGACGTTTTTGCTAAATTAAATGAGCTAGCAAAATCGTACAGCAATAATTTTTATATCGTTATGTTGCGTAAAACGAGATCTTTTTACGATATAAAAATTATGTGGGTACATCGGTTCTTATCTTACAGTATCTTCAGGTACACAGTATCCAGTCCTCGTGCGCACCAATTTTGGAAAAGTAGGAATAAAAGTAGGAATTTTCCTTAAAAAAGTAGGAAAAAGTAGGAACAAAAAGTAGGAATTTCGCAAAAAAAGTAGGAATTTTAAAGTAGGAATTTTTCAAAAACGTAGGAGTTTTAACATATAGTAAATTGTTGAGCGCTGCCTAAGCCTAGTTAGTTATAGTTAGTTAGTCAGTACCTATTCTATTATATTCTATTCTATTCTAGAAAACTTCGATCTATGCACATTCACGTTTCAGCAAAAACGGTAAAGGCATGAAAGCAATTGATTTCTATGTGATGGGGTGGGGGTGCAGTTCTTCCCTGGCCGAAAAAACCGGATAGACTCCTCTGCAAGAAGAAAAAAGTTAGCCCTCACGGCCAGAAGAGAAAGGGGGGAGACTCCTCCCTCAACGATTTTTTACAAAAAATTGTACATTTTAAGTAAACTAGTGTTTTAAATTTCTCAAAAATAGAAACAATTGTTTAGAATCATTTTTATTTTTTTACCAAAAAATTTTTAAAAATCCACAATGTTCGCTATTTTGGAGATAAACTCTCGAAAATTTGGAGTATATATATATTTCATAAACAGACACCTGAAGTTGGGGTATAGCTCTCCCCCGCTCAGAATCGGACCCATGTATGTATGTCCACTTCGTAAGGTGCAAACTGCAAATTCTTTGAAAAATCATTACACATTGTTTGAAAAATTTATTTCTGATAATGCTTCGTACAACTAACTCTATTAAATTCTCAAAATTAGCTACCTTCTCGTGCCCCATAAACAGGACTAGGGGCAAAAACCCTCATCCACATCTGACATCACCCTACCCGCTTCACCCAAATTCCTTGAACCGCGTGAAATTATTCCACATTGTGAAGAGCCTACTTTGCTCTTTTCTTTACCTTACCCAAATTTAATTTTTTGTTCATTTTTAAAATTTGTTCGTTCTAAAGAACACAATTTTGGAACAAACACTACGCATTACATTTAACGCTGACGAGGAAAGCTCAACACCAACCCAAGTTTAATTAAGTTCTTCCAAAATACAAAAATATCGTTAGAATTGAAATCTAACCCCGGCGAAGCAACTCCGGCGAAGCCGGAACTCTTCGAAAAAATACAGACAAAAAGGTAAGCTTCCTAAAAAATCCTGCAAAATCCCTTCATTTTTGAAGTTCAGTTAAAAAAGGAAATAAAATAAATTTAGGGCGAAAAAAGGAAATGAAAAGAAAAAGGAAAAACCTGGCTGGAAACATGAAAAACTAAACAGGATGCCAGCAAATTATTTCCGCGGATAATTATTTCCATAAAAGATAGCAACATGTGCATAGCATAAATTCATCTGGTATATACGTACATGCCCAATCCACTCTTAGACTTGCCCTTCATGCAGCACCACAAGTATAACATAATTCTGGCAAGACGCTATACTCAACGAACCACATTATATATATACAAGTAAGAAAAATGCTCCTTGCAGTCGCATGAAAAAGTTAATATGAGCTATTATGGCCAACATTTAAACGTGCTGAGGACAAGATTTAAAATGTTTAATATGAGCCAACATCTAAATAAGTAGAGGACAAGATGTAAACGTCTAACATGAGCCGCTACGTTTCTCTTGGGCTCATATTGACGCTCACTTTGGTTACGCCTGTGGTACGTGTCCTCTAAACAGACATTGTTAAACCTAGCCAGAAAAGACTGAATATTAATACTGGCGCATACGTTTTAAGCAAAAATCAGAATTGCCTGATTTTTCAACTTCGCTTCAAAACATTTGTTTGTTTTTCGACGTTGCTTCTAGATGTCACTATACGTATGTATATAAATTATTAACAAAAGCAACCAATATAAACCAGAATAAGGCAATAAAAATTGGAACTGTCACAGACGATATACGTATACGTACTTACCTAGTGAGATTTCATCCAGCCATACCATCCTTGCATATGCAAACCGTTCTAACCTTTTGACTATCTGAAGAAAGCCTTTGTATATAAAAAATATATTAGCCATTTCATTTGCGTCAATATGAGCCCAAGAGAAACGTAGCGGCTCATGTTAGACGTTTACATCTTGTCCTCTACTTATTTAGATGTTGGCTCATATTAAACATTTTAAATCTTGTCCTCAGCACGTTTAAATGTTGGCCATAATAGCTCATATTAACTTTTTCATGCGACTGCAAGGAGCATTTTTCCTACTTGTCCTTATCCAATTTTTGGTAGTGTAAGGTCGCCCAACAACAACGCCTAAAAACGCTGTTCCAGGGGGTTTGACCAGTGGTCAATAGGCCACCTAGACCGTAGTGACCAGTGGTCACTTCCGTCGGTTTCGAAAATATGCCCATTGAAACGAGCACAGTCGCTTTACTATACGTATATGCCCCCAACCAAAACGCAGAAAAACGTTGTTTTGAGGTTTGACCAGTGGTCAACAGGCCACCTAGACCGTAGTGACCAGTGGTCACTTCCGTCGGTTTCGACAATATGCCCATTGAAACGAGCATAGTCGATTTACTATATATGCCTCCAACCAAAACGCCGAAAAACGCTGTTCCAGGGGGTTTGACCAGTGGTCAATAGGCCACCTAGACCGTAGTGACCAGTGGTCACTTCCGTCGGATTCGGCGATATGCTCATCGTGTTCAGCGACCCCGATTTACTATATATAGGCACCACCAAAAGACCAAAAATAGCCGTTTTTAGGCACTTTTCCCAACTTTGACCCTGGGCCAGGAACCACGGGCGCCATGCAGCATGAGGGTCACATCCATCGGTTTCGGCGATATGCTCATCGTGTTCAGCGACCCCGATTTACTATATATAGGCACTACCAAAAGACCAAAAATAGCCGTTTTTAGGCACTTTTCCCAACTTTGACCCTGGGCGAGGAACCACGGGCGCCACGCATCATGAGGGTCACATCCGTCGGTTTCGGCGATATGCTCATCGTGTTCAGCGACCCCGATTTACTATATATAGGCACCACCAAAAGACCAAAAATAGCCGTTTTTAGGCACTTTTCCCAACTTTGACCCTGGGCCAGGAACCACGGGCGCCATGCAGCATGAGGGTCACATCCATCGGTTTCGGCGATATGCTCATCGTGTTCAGCGACCCCGATTTACTATATATAGGCACTACCAAAAGACCAAAAATAGCCGTTTTTAGGCACTTTTCCCAACTTTGACCCTGGGCGAGGAACCACGGGCGCCACGCATCATGAGGGTCACATCCGTCGGTTTCGGCGATATGCTCATCGTGTTCAGCGACCCCGATTTACTATATATAGGCACCACCAAAAGACCAAAAATAGCAGTTTTTAGGGACTTTTCCCAACTTTGACCCTGGGCGAGGAACCACGGGCGCCATGCAGCCCGAGGGTCACATCCGTCGGCTTCGGCGATATGCTTATCGTGTTCAGCGACCCCGATTTACTGTGTATGGGTACCACCCCGAGGCCGAAAAACGCTTTTTTTGCCCGTTTTTAGACTATTTTCAAATTTTCGGACTTAGAAATTTTTCAGCTTGCAGGTGTCCAAAAACGGTATTTTTCTTGCAGGTGTCCAAAAACGGTATTTTTCCCATTTTTGACCATCTATAAAAATCGAACCAGATCGAAATTCGAAAAAAACAAACTTGCTAAGTACCATTGCCTAGATAATCAACAAATAGTATAGAAAAATTTTTCCTATGGGCCGTTCGAAAAATCGAGTTAACACAAAATTGGAAAAAATCATGCTTAATACGTACAGAGAAAAAACCCCACTTTCAAACCCGTAAGAGAAAGTCGATTTTTTCAAAGTTCATTTTTCCGGGCACGTTTGGTATCATTCGAAAGCTTTTGGCCTGGAGATTTCAAAAATGCAAATATTAGCTCTTAATTCCTTCCCGTTAATTAGTTATGCCTAATTAGTAATTAGCACTTTTCCAAATCCGCAAAGTGCCTTTATAGCTCATATTATGGGGGGGGGCTCCCCGAGCTCCCCCATGATTTATATATATATAGAGAGAGAGAGAGAAAAAAAAGTAGGAAAAAGTAGGAATTTTTGGCCTCAAGTAGGAAAAAAGTAGGAATCTGGAAAAAAGTAGGAAAAAAGTAGGAAAAGTAGGAACCGCACGAGCACTGCAGTATCTTACAAATCTGGCAACAACGTAAGGCATTTTGAAGAACCGATGAAATTTTGATGGAAACGATATTTTATTTCCAGTTTTGAAAGCGTGCCTAAACTGAACCAAATGACTTTTATACCGTTAAAACGATAAAAATATAATGATATAAAAATTATTATTGTACGATTTTGCTAGCTCAAGTTGTAGCATTTAATTTGGCAAAAACGTCCGTTTTTGAAAAATGTCAGCGTTGTATGTTTACACGCTGACAAACCCCACGGAAATTTCGGCCTTAATGTTTCGAATTGCAAGCTTATTCTATTAGGAAGAGCTGAGTGTCTTTCTCTTCCTATTATAAAATCCTGATCTCACTAACGTAGTTTACATGTTAACTTTCGATTGTCATTGCGAAAATAGATTCTACTTTAAAAACTTCAAATATTTAGAGCACATCAGTGACTTCAATTGGTAGCATCAAACATTCCCATAGTTGTTATAAAACGTCGATTGTTATGACACATTTTATAACTTCTATTTTTGAACTAACTCTTGAGTTCTTGACCTACGATTTGGTGTCAACTTTTTACCCTTTTAAACATTACATTGAGTCCACAAAAATGCAGACTTGAACAAGCAGTTTTGCTAGTTTCTGACACTTTAATGCTAGGTTTTCTAGGAGGGAAATTATTACGGTAATTTGTACAGTTTTTTCCGAATTGTGGCGACCTACTTTTTGGTGATTGCTGAACCATGCAGCTCTTCTCACGCTAATTTTATACAAACGAATGATTTGTGTGAGGTTCACAGAGTTTCAATCAAAATATTTTCCAAAACTCATGCTACCATTTGTCACTCTTCCGGCTTGACTTAGCCTAACTTTGGAAGTAATTTTTGTATTAGCTGATACACAAATTTTGCTCAAGCCATGCCACGCTAGACAATTTTATTTCTTATTGAACGAATGTGAACTGTGTCGAAAGCGCCTATTTCTTAACTCTTATTTCTTCCGTTTGTTGATTGCAACATTGCAATATATTGTTCAGAAGCTACAATAGTTTTGGTTGGAATGGTTGCATGCCAGATGATTTTGTTCGAATTCATTCGATCCGTCGTCTTGGCGAAGTCAGAGCCGGCTCCCAAAAACATTTGTCCTTCTGGTTCGAATTTAAGATATACGATTCAACAACCACAAAGTGACCCTTCCTTTAGCTTTGCTTAAACAGCTTTTGCAGTTCGTTGAGAAAACACCTGGACACGTACATGTTCGCTTCCAGAAGTTGGTGCAGCATACAAAGAGGGTTAAACTGGCTGCATTCAACAAGAAGTGTTTTGGCACTTTCTTCATAACTCACAACAAAGGCTTCGTTTGTTACACAGTTTCAGTTTATTTCGCGTCCCTTTTTCTTTCACCCCTAAGCTCAACGTGAGGGTGGGTTGCAGAAACTTGCAGATTTTAGCGTCTTTATTGTTGGTGCACATTACAATTTTTGATGAAAACCTTGAAAAACTTTTGCACAAAAATGCACAAAAAGATGCAAAAAAAGTGAGGCGAACAGTGCCACTAAAAAGTATGTTATTATTCCCTGTTTAAATTTCTCACATTCAGAACTCATAATTCATCCCATTAAAATGTTCCACCATTTTAGTAGGACCTTCTCAACTATGCCTGCTTGGACAGGTTTTCTCAACAGTTCATCTCTTGTCACCAAAGTTCGTGTTTACTTTAAGCGCGATGCTTTCTCTCAACCTAGCCGTGTCCATTGTATTTCGATGAATTTTGCGGACTCTTACATAAGTAATCTCTTATTCACTGCTGCCTATGCTAGCGTGCATAAATGCTAACTGAAGAAATTCTGTTACTATATCGCTCAGAATTTACAGAAGCTGGTGTACATATTTCCTCTATTGCATGCTAAATCTTCCATTGCATGCAAAATCTGTTTATTAAACCGTTTTAATTGTCTAGTTTTCCTGCTGCGCCTCGGCGCGGCAGGTCTATCTATTATTAGTTTTGAAGGACTTTTACATGCTTGCAATGATATTTATAGTCTTTTATGCACATGTCGCTGCAGTCTCACCATGCGCGTTGATATTGTTTTAAATTTGAATTTAGTTTTCTGCAGAAAAGCAACATTGCCATTGCAACTAATTGCACACTAATTGCAAACTATGTTGCATACAGTTGAGTAGACCAGGAGTCCTAAAGTCTACGACAGTTGCTGTCATAGCAGGGGATTTTTGTTTCAGAATTAGTTTCTAGTAAATAATATCATATTCTGTGGACGGATATAAATAGTATTAGTTTCAGCTTAGGTTTCAGTCGAGCTTCAGTTTCAGTTTCGTTTCTTTCAAAAATTTCAGCTTTCAGTCTTTAGAGTAAATACAATAGTATTGTTTGATGGTTATTCAGTCTTCCCTTGCAGAATTTTATCAAAATACCTGTAAGACGAAGGAAAGCATTTGCAATATATACAGAAATCGAAAACTAAGTTGGAAATTGGCTCTGTCAGAAAAGATAAAGAGTTTAGCTATGCGCACTTAGCAACTTTGCCCAAGTATCAAACAAGCATCAAGCTAAAGTAATACCCAAGGTTCGTTTCTATGCCTCAAGTTAACATTTCTGCAAACATCACTTAATAGAAATAAAATCTTCCTCGCAGCAGGTTGTTACCGAAGGGTACAATTTTCAAATTCGGTTGAACTCTGCCTATACCAAGATGAGTTTTGCATACAACTATTGCTTGTTATATGGATTGTTTTTGTCGGGATAAAGCCTCTTTTTTAAGTTTGAAAACTTTTTACGTTTCGAACAAAACAGAACTTGTTTCTCTATTCATTTGTAAAACTGTTTGCTTAGCCGACTGCCATTCGCACGCCATTTTTGTCCAGAATTCTAGAAGTATCTGTTTGCTGACTCCTACTTACTTTTGGATCCTTCCTCCCACTACAATGCTATAACGTACCAGTTAGCATTCCACGGCAACACATCTTAAAGATTATCTATGATTATAAACTCTTAGGCAGCTCTGGATGTCTGGCATTGTCCGTTTGCTTCGCACCGTATTCCTGTTCCGACCCTAACTAGCAGACCATAGAATAGCTTCACTTTGGCGGTTCAGGTCTTCGATTACGATTACGGTTGGACTTGTTTTCTCAGGTTTGCCAGACTTTCTAGTTGAGCCATATTAAATGAGGACAGTCTTGGTTTAATTTTTTTTCCATTGCAAACTGCAAATAGGCATGATAGAAATCTACGGAATACACGCAGTTGGCTCATCTTTCAAAGATTATATATACTTTTGGACATGACAGTTCCTAATCTTTGTAATTGCCTGCCTTTTTATGCAACATTTCATCATTTGGTTATCCTATTTTTGTTCTGCCTGGAGGCAGAACTATTGTCACGGAAAATAGCTATGTTTAGCACTATGCGCGCCCTTTTCTACTCTCACTGACCCTATCTTCAGCATTGGCTTAGTATGTTAATCTGCTCGTTTTTTAGCCGAAGGGGGCCAAATACTTCCAACTTCAGATATTTTAACTTGTTTTAATTTATAGTTTGTTGCCACCAACTGGCGTGACCTTGGACAGGTTGCAATTTTTCTTCCTGACCCCTCAAATCAGATTTTTAATTGTGCTTAGCTTACGATTGCAACCCCCCCGCAAACTTTTGATTCCACTAAATAGTTTTCGAAAATGTGATATTTATGCAAATTATGTTACCAACATCTAAGAACAGTTCATAATTATCGAATTGGCTGATTGGTCGCAACTTCTTAAGCCAGCCATATATATTCTCAGTTGCACTTAGTCGTTTGGATATAAAATTGTCAAAGTCAATATGATACTTTCTAAAGCTTTAAAGCGCAGGTCACATAGATGTGTCGCTTAGATCGTAAAAATGTTCTAAATTACTTTTATCCACAACTTATGTGTGATGTGCCAAAATTGCAAAACGCCTGCTGGCAGAAATCAAATCTTATCTTCAAACAAGAAAATAGCAGCAAATATTAGTACAGTAGTCAGAAACTGGGAAATGAGAAGCGTTATCTGGTCACAGAAAGTCTGATTTCCTCAAAATGAATAAGACAAAAATGTCTTTCTAAACACCAATCTTGAACTCAGGATCAGCTCCTAAACCACTTAGTACTTACAATCTCATCATTATTTTGAAGCCGATCCCTATTTTGAAGCCGATCCCTATTTTGAAGCCGATCCTTATTTCAAACCTAGGGCCTTTTCAAGAAAGGGTAGAGTAGAGTTAAAATTAACTCGATCCGTTTCCAGAAAGAGTTAAAAGAGTTAATTTTAACCCTTCGAGTTAGAGAAGTTAAATAATTTAATTTAGCTAAGTTAAGTTAAAATAATTTAGCTCTACACTACTCTACTCTACCCCTACCCTACCCTTTCTTGAAAAGGCCCCCAGTCAAGTCACCTCACCTCTATCAAAACGGGGCTTCCTTTGAAATGGGTGGTTGGTGTGAAAATAATGATAACAATGATTCAAGGTATGATTAGATACAAATTTCTAGTACGTCGAAATAGTGGGTGAGCTCTATTACAGGACATTAATTAAAGTGAAGCTACTGCTGGACCGAATTTGACATTCATCTATTATATAAATCAGCATACTAACTAGTATTGCTCAGTTGCAGAACGATACCCCTTTTGGGGTCTTCTTGTTGTTTTGAGTGTATTTAGTTAGAATTACTTGCAGATGATAAAATTGTAAAAAGTTTTCAACTAAATCTAAATAGCTAATAGTCTACAGCAGCTGATTTACATATAGTTATTCCGAAGTTTTCGGATGGGCTTTTTTAAAAGTTAAGAATAGCTACATAGGTGTGGTTTAACAGTGTAGAATTTGATTATCATCCTCTGTGAAAGAAGATTAAGAATTTCTACAGTTACTGCAGTAAAGGTGCAGTTTTGATTGCAGAAGAGCAATGGTGAGCGCATTAGAAGCTATTGTTGTGGACCGAAGGGCTAGTTGAAGGCACTTAACCGTTACACAAAGACTACTTCTTCCCGCACTACCAAAGCGAACTGTACTACCAGCCTACTTTTACTGTGCAAATAATGATACTACTAACAGTTTAGTTTGATAGTTCCAAAGTTATTGTGCGTGTGCATGTGCAATTCTTGCAGTTCGACTCAAGTGTGCAATATTGCACAGCCGGTCTAGCAAGTTTTTCAACTGTACAATAAATGCATTCCAGACTTACAATGATATGACTATTTTTTCCTGTTGTTAAACCTGATCGGCCCTCCCCATCAGTATGGGGTCAACAATCGTACTGACAGTAGCCACAGTTCTATCGCTGGTAGGTGGCATCCTTATTGGTATAGCCTTTGGTACCAATGCTTGGTTACAGTTTACCGTGAATCGTGATCAATTAATTCGTGATTCACTTGGAGATGACGTCACAAATTTAGACGTCTTTTACACCCGGACATATGGATTTTTCAGAAAATGCTTTAAGGATGAAAAACCGCCTGGTAATTTTACCATTTTATTAATATTGTGTATGATTTTGCTATTGGCTTTTCTACTGTACATAGCTTCATTTAATGAAAAATCTGTATGTAGTATGCTGTGGATAATCGTATACCTTGCGTAGCTAATTGCACGGTTGTGGTTGTAGTTGCGTAAATGTGTAAGTACTTAGTTGTGTAGTGTATGCTGTATGTAAATTTCATTTAAAAGCTGTATGTAAAGTTATACTTAAGCATTTGCATTTGACGGGGCATATATACTGTGCCAACTAAGTCATCACAAAACTTTTCAAAACGGAGATCAAATAAATGCCACTTTTTAGCAAACCTGGAGGCATAAGTTTTTGTCTCCCCCTGATCCCCCTTGTCCTGATCCCCTGAAAAATTGAAATTTATTTATTTTATTTAGGACGAAGTACCTACAAAGCCCCCTTAGGCGATTCCTGTGTGGACATCCGATATGACGAGAGCATTGAAGATTCCATGACGGATGTTCAGAAGGAATACATTCGTGAGCAGTCATTCGTTTTCATTAAATTTTTACCTCATTCTATTTACTGTATTCATTCTTTGTATAACATTTATAACATAACATTACATAATAACATGACATAACATAACATATCATAAGATCCTTCCTGTTTAATCTTTCAATTGATAAAAAAGATAAAGTGAAAAAGATAAAGTGTAACGACTTCAGAATTTTCATAGAATTTATGGTTACTATTTCTTGTTACAATACTGGTTCATATCTTTGATAGATTTAGTGGCTGTACAAACTAACATATAGCTCTAAATAAGGAACTGATAGGTATATACTGCAACATGGAATTGATAACGCATAACGCTAAGCAACAATTTGTCGGAGATCAGATTTAATTAACCTCAATGCTCAAGGGCAGAGCTAGAATATAAGAAAAAGCAAATTAATGCTGCGCTTCGAAAAAATTAAATATAAAATTTTAGCTTCGTAAACCGAAAGTTTCTAAGATTTGTAGTAAATTCGGAAAGCCGGGTCAAGACCGGTCGAAGTGCTGACCTGTTGACCCGGTGACCCGGTCATGAAAGTGACCTTAACTCACCCGGTGACCCGGATCCATCCCTGGTTTCCATGTACCAAAGGTGGCAAATTTTAAAAGTTGTCATTTTCCGTGGGTGCCGCAACATCTCCCGACAATAGTTAATAATGAGACAAGACAAGTATTTTATTTGAAGAAAAAAGTAACATCATTCAAAACAATGAAATGTTTATTAGTACAAAATCACAATCACATTTTAATATAAACTTACAGTAAACTCACTAATACTAACCTTTGTTAGTATAAATTCTCAAAATATATACTTAATATACTTCAAAAAGAACAGGAAAGGACAATCAATCATCTAAGTCCCTCCCTTTAAGAAAATTGCTCAGGTTAAAATTTTCAAGTTTGTTCTGAGATATACTTACTGTGGTTGCGTTTACAGCCTCTTCAAATACTGAGTTCCAAAGCTTAATTACTCTCCAAGTGAAATAATTTTGTGTTACAACCAAATTAGGTCTAAGCAAAGCTTTTAATCTTAGCACATGCCCTCTTGTTCCCCCATCAGGACAGTACTGAAAATAGTCAGAAAACTCCATATCAATATTATTTTTCACAATTTTGTAGCACAAGATTGCACCTTTAATTGAATTATTAATAATTAATTTGAATTGAGCAATTATCTAGGTTCATCAATATTTGTCGGGAGATTTTTTAGCGCACGACAGTGACAACTGTAAAATTAAATGTGACATCCATAAAATTAAATATGAGCTAACACCACAAGTTTGAGGTGAACTCACTCAACGACCGTAAAACTTAGAACTTTAAAAGCTCTTACCCTGGACTACACCAATAAAGTTTAAGAATAGTAGCTGAATAACAGAAGGTGTTAGTTAACACCTGAATTCCCATTCAAATGTCTGACTTGGCCTTCTGCTATTCCGCAGCTGTTCTTAAACTTCATTGGTGCAGTCCAGGATTAGACTTTAAAGAAGTTTACCTTTAAACATTTTGAAAACTCGTTAACTCGTTAAAATGTACCGTTTGGACAATAAAATATGTAAAGATCAGCGACATCGGAGAAGATCGAGTAGCTAAAAGAGACCTTCACTCGGCTGACTTTTCAGCCCGGCCCGGCCCGTAAAATTTCACCTCAGCCCGGCCCGGCCCGGCCCGTTTGAAAAATTTTCGACCTCGGCCCGGCCCGGCCCGGCCCGTAAGCTCAAAAGTTAGGCCCGGCCCGGCCCGGGCCCGTTTTAGCTAATTTTTTGTCGTTAGCCGTAAAGTCGTTAAAAGTAAGGGTTTAAAATGCATATAATTTTATTCCTCATCGCAGATACCATTTTTAAACGATTTCTCGAAGCTCAGGTTTATTTAGAGCGATTAAGAACAGTCAGCGGTTCCGTTCTTGGTTAAAGGGAAGAATTCACTGACTGTCAAGTTTCGACAATTCAAACATATAGCTTGCAATTAAGGTATAAGGAAGAAGGTATACCTTCCAAGTATTAAAAATAATTATATAAATAACTAAATTTCAGATGCTAATGTACAAATTCTAGCTATAAGTTAAGTTAAATAAACGGAAATGAGCTAAGTGCGTACGTCAGTAACTCTGAAAGAGAAAGTAAATCAAGTCAGATCGGAATAAAAGAGCAATGATTATTCAAAATTATATTTGGAAAAGAATAAAATCTCCAGTATAAATTGCCGAAAAAAAGAAGCCAAAACCTTCAAATGAAAATAGCAGGCCCGGCCCGAAGCCCGGCCCGTTCTAGTACTCGGCCTGGCCCGGCCCGGCCCGCACCCAAATTTTTCCTACCTCGGCCCGGCCCGGCCCAGCCCGTTTCACCTTAGGCCTGGCCCGACCCGGCCCGCGGGCGGGGTCGGGCCGGGCCGGGCCGGGCCGGGCTTACGGGCCTCAGTGAAGGTCTCTAGTAGCTAACCCAAAAGCGCCTCCACTTAAGTGGTTAAATTATGTATATATATATATAGTTGCTGCTCTGCCAGAGTGAGGCTTGGCTGTTTTGAAGAGGAGACGCTTGAAACCTCTTTCCAACCAATTTCATCTTAAGTGCACATGATGCGTACTGGGTCGTTTATCCTTGACCTGGTGACACCCGATGAGCCAGTTGAGCTCTGACTCGGTGCCCCATATCCTCTTTCCAGATAATCCGAAGTCTTTCGATTTTGTCTTAAAAAGCAAATTTTTGACGTGCTTGTTCTGTTGCCAGACCTAAAAGCATTAACTAAGAAAACATATAGGTAGCCGGTTCTTGTTTTCTAAAGAAAGAATGGTACTGTGACTGTCTAAATATAGATTTTTCAATTTCTTTAATATTTCATAACTATTTCCAAATTGTGGCAAATCAGGACTGCCAGGTCAAGACAGAGTCGAAACTCTTAATTCGATGAGGCGGTCCAATAAGTGGCCTAAACTGACCTGGTTACCTGGTTTCATCATTGCCATCCTACAACCAAATATCTATTCTCACTCATTGGCACGATTTCAAAATCGAAAGGCACTGTTGGCTTCATAATCTGGTGTTCGCAAAAGCTTTTTTGAAAATGTGTGGAACTGCGCGATAAGCCCAAACTTCCTTTTTACTTCTTTTTTTGGACACAACTAATCCTTGAGCGAACTCGTTTCAGTACAAAATCGTGCATAACACATCTACGTATTTAAGTTTATAATAAGTGACGTCTATATTTGACCCACATTTAAATTGTTTACACTGAACGCAGGCTTAGCTGTAGACTTTCATTTCCGCGCTTTGAATTAGCTCACTTTATGGGATTTAAAATGAAAAATTGACACAACCTGGCAGCGCAAATAAACAACAGTGGGAAAAACTAGACACTCTACTTCCGACTTTGTTTAAATTGAAGGATGAGGGATTTGAAGTGAAATCTGTCAGCTTTATTCATCTGTCTTAAAAAATACGTCGCACGAAATAAGGAGTTTAACTGGCCATGAATCGATCATGATCTGTAATCAGGATCATAGAATATATATTCTATGATTTATATGTATATGAACTATATGTAGATCTATGTATATACTAACCTGGGGCTTAGTAAATCAAAGCAGGCTTACTAATCCTATCAAAGTCATTAACCCAGGTTAAGAGGGGGTCCATTTTTGGCCGATTTTTCGACCATCTCCGATTTTGCTCATTTTCACATATTTTGTTGTCCAATTGGTATATTTTAACGAGTTTTTGAAATGAAGGTCGGATCTCTTACGGTTAGCGAGTAATTTCACCTCAAAGTTGATGTCAGTATGTGTTAAACATAGGAAACGGAAAAAGTGGTGATTTTTTCCGTGCGCCAGAGAAATCTCGCCAACGACAAAAAGGAGCACTTCAACATCCATCTTATATCATAAATACGATCTAGAAGGGTGATTTGTAGGAAGCATAATTTTAATTTAGGCCTTCAAAAATTTTTAATTAATTTTTTAAGTTTGCGAACAGCCAAATTTGACTGTTTTGGAACGTTGGAATTGGGGTTCAGCAACTTTGATGAAATATTCTGAAAGCTGTAAGATCCTGGTTAGCTCTGTCCGATTTCGAGATTTCTCTGGCGCAAAAATCTCAATTTTTAGCAAAATTTTGAAAATTCCCGTTTTTTGGCAAATAACATAGAGCTATGGCAACACAGATCTATAAAGTGTTAGACTTTCTATTTGCGCACCAATATTGATGACTTTAGGTCAACTTTGTGCACAAATGGTGCAGGTTAGTGTACCCAGTTGGTCGCAGGGGTTAAATATGGGGGTCTGACAGCCATAATCTCAAAAATAGCGATTTTTCAAATTTTCGAAATATGTTAAACTTTATATCGATCGAAAGCTCTTATTGTCCTGAACATTTTTCCTTCTTGGACCATTGCCCGCAAATGCACCAAATTCAAGTTATCGGCCGTTAAATGATTTTCGTTTTCAAGGCTTTCCAGCGCCGGTGCTACTCCCTAAAATTACTAAATAAAGTAATAAAGAAAAGTTTTCCCATTAAAAGCTACCCTAACTTCTTTGTTTGCATCAGATAACAAACATACAACCAAATGAAGCTCCATTCTCAAGGAAGTTCAGGTGTAAAGTGCCTTTATTTGCTGCGACACCGCCGTATTTCACTTGTTTTCAAATTGCATGCAATTAATAGTAGGTTACTCGTTAAGTACTGAACGAAACTACTCGAAATTGAAACTCGATATGCAGGACATAAGTGACAAAATTTTTTGTGAAAATGAGCAAAATCCGTGACCATAAAATATTTCATGGTGGACCCCCCCCTTAACTCCCTAACCGGAGTTAAAGATAGTAACCCAAATTTGTTTCACAACGGGACTAACGGGCTATTTTGTGGTGAATGCTAACTCAGCCCTATCATGAAACACGGGTATAGAAATCCGGGTTAAAACGGGGCAACGTTAAAAGGCAATCCTAAACTTAACCCTCCTCACCTAGCATGATAAGCCCTTAGCCCGGGTTAGCGTGAACGGTTTTGAACATGGACATATAATCCTTTCTACAAGCTAGCAAGTAGCAGGCTACGGCAGAAAAACAGGTTAACCCCGTTTTTCTTACGTCTGGGGCCGGTCCTATCAATGCACTTAACCCGGGTTAATTTACTAACCCGGGTTTAAAGTAGGTTACTAACCCAAACCCAGTCCTATCAAAACTTGGCTTAACACGGGTTGGCTTAACCGAGTTTCACATCGGGGTTAAGTGGCTATTTTGGGGTTAGTGTTAACCCCGATCCTATCATTAAACCAGGGTTAAGAAATCGGGGTTAAAATGGGGTTAAATAGGCCTAAACTTAACCCTCCTCACCTAGGTGGGTTAAGACCTTAACCCGGGTTTGCATTTTGGGGTTCGCTTAGCTGTGTTGATTTCTTGTTACATTTGAGTTAGTTTTCTTGATTTAAGCGATTTTTGTTCCTGCGCTTGTTTGCTTTCCATTTAATTATGTTCTTTTGTTGAATCAGCAGATAATTTTTATATCATTTATTAAATTAAGCGTTTTCTATTTCAATTCTATTTGGTTTTTAAGCGTTTTAATTTTAATTCTGTTTTTATTTTTAATTTAATTTCAATTTTATTCCACAGTTAGGCCTAATTTATTTTACCAACCAAAAACATCTCAAGCGAACCAAGAAAAAACAACAAAACAATTCTTGCAAATAGAAAATATTCTTGAAAACCATGTACACGACGATGATTAATTAATAAATTAGGGCTTAATTAATTAATAAACAAATCATACGTAATGTTAACGTTAACGAAACGTAACGTAACGTAACGTACGTTAACGAAACGTAATGTTAAACCTCAGTCCTCATCAGAAATTTTTGACATGAAAAATTTCCGTAATGAAACGTTTAAAAGCATTTTAATAAATACTACAGGATAATTTAAAAATATTAATAATATCTCCAACGGAAGCTTTTAAAAACATTTGAAATGCGATAACCTCTTTGCATCGTAGCTAGCTGGGTTAAAAATTGCTGCAAAAATCCGCTTAATTTGTTTTTGCAAAAACGTCAATTTACAAAGATCTGGATTAAAAAAGACGCCGCAGGCCCAAAAAAGTTGAGATATAAAATCTCTGTAGGAGGATAACATTTCTAAAATTGAGAACTAGAGAACTTTTGTCTTTTTAACTAAAGAACCACTAGAGATAGCTGAAAGATTATAAAATCAAAAATGTTCTTTTCGGTCCCTTCTGTCCACCATTACAACTTTCCGGTGTATCGACTACTTAATAATAAAGCTAGAAAACTGAGATTTGGGTAATTTGCTGCAGGATTTTTACTTACGTTAAACTGAATCTAGAAAGACTAATGTGTCGATGGTGCTATAGTTCGCGCAGCAAAATTTGGAAAGACTGTATGTAATTTACTCAATTTTTGGAGTTCAGCGATAATTTTTAGACCATTCTAAAAGCTTAGAATGTGCTTGTTCGACTTTTACATGCGATAACAGAAAAACAATTTGTGAACATGAAATTATCGAAGTGGGAAAGCGACCTGTTCAGACAACAAAAGAAACGTCTTCAAGGCTATTTTTGTCTAAAATTGGTTAATGAACAAACAAGCTCAATATTTTCAGAAAAATTTAAACTGCCCGATTTTCGTCTTTCAGCTTTGGACGCTTATTTTTCCCAAATAACATAACCAAATTCAAAACTCTTAAAAGTAGCCCTCAACAATTTTCCCAAAAATGTGTGCGTGAAGTCGCTTTCTAGTTGTTAGCACGAGTTGAGAGAAATCCGTGTTCAAAATAGTTGCCGTTCAAAATTGCGTATTTGCGTTGCTTGCTTTGGCGGAAATGTTGCAGAGCAGAGAGAACAAGCCCATCTTAAGGCTGAGGGTTGTGCTGGCAATAAAGTAGTATATGTGTGAGCGTAAAAAAACAACAAAGCAACAAAATATATAATAAGTTTCAAGATGTAAATAGTCATCAACGTGTAAAAATTGCGCAAATTAAGAATAATTTATCAAAACCAACAACGCGCAGTGCAAGAAAACCAAACAGTTCATCTACTGCCACTAGCTGCCTTTAAGAGAAAATACGGTTAACCCAAACCCGGGTTTGCGCTAACCCGGGTTAGCGTAACCCAACCCCAAAAATGTATGATAGGACCGGGTTAACCCCAGGGTTAACCCAACCTTGAAATTTTGGGGTTAACCCCAAAATCGGGCCTAACCCGGGTTAAGCTATTGATAGGACCGGCCCCTGAACGTTTAGTTCGTTTAGCCCGCATCACGCAGTTTATGCTTGAAAGAGAGTTAACCCCGTTTAAACCCGGGTTAGCGTAGCCCTACCCTGAAAATGTTTGATTGGACCGGGTTAACCACAGGGTTAACCCAACCCTGAAATTTTGGGGTTAATCCAAAATTGGGGACTTGCCCGGGTTCTGCTAAACCCTATTTTGATAGGACCGGCCCTTGAAGTCTGCTTTTCGATTCAGGTTTTCGTTAGCTCTGTATAATCTTACAACTTAAGTATATGTACATTTTTAGCTCATACAAAACTCATGAAAACTGAATCGGAAAACGGACTTCAAATTCGTGCTATATGATTCCTAATATCCTATTTACAACTTTTCACAAATCGGAGACAATTTTTTGTTCACCGTGCCAATCGATAAAGTCCATAAAAGTCGAATTTGGCAAAAATTAAAATCTTGGCCATATTTTATCTCAGCGTACACTAAAAAATTTACATATACTTATTTACTCCTCGTTTCAGTTAACATTTACACATTTCAGACCTTAAACGAACATATCTGGCCCTCTACGTTGTCGGCCTAGCATTATGCGTGCTAGCTCTTCTGTTCCTTATGGCTGGATGTGGAAAACGGAGTTCAAAACTTATCCTTATCACAGGAGCTCTCTTATTTATCGCCGGTATTTGTGATATTTCTTTCATGTTTGTGTCCTAGCTGTTAGTGTACTTGCCTGGCGGCGTACTCGAATGGCGGACATCTTCTATTGGCCAGCATTTCTGGCTACCGCCAGCCACAGTGTCATACTGAACGCGTATAGCGATCGGAAAATTGAAACTATGTAAAAGGCTCTAACGGAAACTCTTTTGACGTGCTTGATTGGCTGTGTAATTAAGTTTGACCAGTATATAAATATTTTCGCAGTTTAGTTGACGACTGATTCGTTATGTTCCAGCTGCCTTCATTGCTGCCTCAATAGGTGTCTGGCACCGTGTCCATTTTCTAATGGAAGAAGAGTTGGAGTCATTCGGGATCGGTCAACCCAATGATGAATATCGTGGTCGATGGTCCCAGGTAACCGCATTGCCGTATTGTGTGCTTCGAAGCATTCAAGCACATTCAAAAAACAAAGGAAGGCAAATGTCGTATAGCTTGAGCAAAACTAAACGTTTCCATACTTTGTGTTGTAAGTTAATGTGCTAATTGTTTCAGAGCTTAAGGAACGCAACCCAAGGACCTCTTTTTTGTTGGTCTTATATAATTGCTTGGATTGGTGTTGGGCTTCTACTATTATCTTCTATTGGGATGTGTGCCGCCGCAACTATGACCAAAGTAGATTACAACAATTTTTGGTCTTTGTTATTGAAGTACTGTCTGTGTGGAAAATTGATACAGTTTTTAGTCTTTGTTGCATAAAGTACTGTTCTGTGGGGAATATTTTGTCCTTCTTCTAAACCTAATCTCAATCTTTTGGTAATTAGATTTTTTCACAGTTGGAATACTATATTGCCTGAAAGTTGTTGACAGTTTAATTATATTTCAGAGAGAAAAGAGGAAACACTACATGCAAGAGGATAAATCGCACATGATGTATGGTTATGCGCCTTCCCTCCAAAGCAATTATACCTATGATAAGGCCATGTCTACTGTGATGCCAACCTATGCTGGAGGCTATGGAAATTATGGTTATGCTACCTATTCGCCATATGCCTACAGTCCCTATTCATATTATAGTCCATACGCGTATATGCATTACTATGGATACTCTAATAATAGATAGAGCGCATGGGCTTGGATTCCTTATCAAAGCTTGTATTTAAAATTTTCCCTTCGTTTTTTATAAATAAAAATTCAGTGGTAGATTTGTGTGATTAGGGCATTTTCAAGCGTGTCATCTGTAATATTAGTGCGTTATTATAAAAAGCTTTTATTTATATAATAGCACTGAATTACGTATCTAAATAAATGGATAAAGTACATTGAGATCTTCGTAAGTAGAGGTAAAAAATATCAAGGGAGTCCCGTCTATTCTTCTTCTCCGACTTCACTTGGAAATTTCATCGTTGAATTCATGGTTTGAGAGGTGGGTGTTTCAGTCAACGAAGATAATTCATTCTCATACTCCGATATACAGTTCTCGCAGGAACAGCCCTGTGTCTGTACAGCTAGAAAATGGAATCCAAAATTCAGATAGAGACTACGATTATGCTTTGTAGAAGAATCTCTCCAGGCGTTCAGCATTTTTGTTTAGGCTCTTCAAAATGGGTGTCCCGTTTAAAATGCAATTACAGACAAAGTATTGTCTTTCTCATAATCTCTGCTGCGTGAATATTTTCTTGAAAAGTTTTGCTAGAAAAAGAAAACAAGAAATCTGAAATATTTGTGGCCAGTCAGAACAAATTCTTTCAATTTAATTCTAGAAGCTTTCGCACTCCTTGATTCACTGCCTTTGAAAATATGTCTGTACGTTCCCTAGTCTATAAAGTTTAGCCAATTTATGTTTCCAAATGTCATTTATTTTCATATCATAAACTCATTCCCTTTAACTTTACATTAAGTTTTAACAAATGTTAGACTTAAACGGTACAAAAATTCACTGAATATTGCTCATGGGGATTGGAGTCAGTAGAGCCATGGGGTCAGTTGAAAACTTTGTTTACCTTTGGAAAGATCTTTAAGTTTGAGCTGTGGACTGGGCTCTGGAATCTTTACCACAACAACGTTCCTCTGCTGCTGCTGGAATGCCGGCATCAGCCAGGAAGGAAACTGTGAAACTCCTTGAATCTCTTCCAGGATTTGCTCATAATCACCCTAAAATATTTATACCACATAGTGCATACCTGAACCGGAAGTCAAATTTCACTGACCCCTTGTGAAAGCAAATTTGGGTAACCCTTGTCGAAGCGATTTTTCTTAGCCTACATTTGAAAGCTATTTTTTAGCAAAAACAACTTTTATATGAGGTTTTTTTAGCAAAAGTCGTGCTTTTCAGTGAAAAATTCGGGTGAAGCAGGACAATTTTTGGATATTTTAGTCGTAAGACCTATCTTTTCGGCAATTTTCTTATCCCTTGCCACCAATTTTCTTATCCCTTGTTGGAGCAACTTCGTGACCCTCTCTTGTGGGAAACTTCATGGCTGACTGTACCGCACTCACCACAATTCTGCAGTGTAATATTGTTGCAAAATCTTGGTGCATAATTTGAGTTCTTCAGCAACTTAAGGAACCCAGCCTGCAGCGGTATATACTACCAAGAGTACATAATATAAGAGTGTGCCACTAGGCAAACTCTCTGTTATCAGAGCAAAAACTATGCTCTGCTCGCTAACGGCCCACCCCCCCCCCGCAAATTAGACCCTTCACTTCAAAGAATTTTGTGCGCTATGTTTATGTTCTAAAGCTCGAAGCAGGCACAAAATTCGCGCACGCACTGCTTGTGTTTTCGAGCTAAGCACATAAACATAGAGCGAGTGAGCGTTCCCCCGTTTCGACTAGGTACTGATTTGCGGGGGGGGGGGGGGTCACTAGGGGCTGATTTGCGGGGGGGGTGGGCCGTTAGCGTGCAGAGCATAGTTTTTGCTCTGACAAGAGAGAGCTTGCCTAGTGGCACACTCTTATATTATGTACTCTTGATACTATGTATGCTGCATTTATCAGGCATGCCAGCATTCACATAGTTAAAGTGCAGGTTGCAGACACATTGGTAAATCTTTCAAAGAATACATACCTGTGTTGCAGCAACCTGAAGCTGCTCTTCGAAATGTTTCATCTTTCGTTCAAGCGAATCTTGAATTTTGGCCAATGCTATTTGAATGGTCATACTAACCAAGGAAAGTCCAATTACTATTAAGCCAAAAGAAAATATCAAGTAATCATGTCTGGCAGGAACTAAAACCCAAAAATAACTACATAGATACTTACACAACGCAATGGTTCTCATCAAAATAAAAAAGTGACGATTAAGAAATTATTTATAATTTCTAAAGACTGAGCATTTTCTTATAGTGCCAAACAGCAGCTTTCCCTTAAAGTATTGCTATTGCCACATATAGCTTATCATACATAGGTCATTTTCGATAAATTGCTTAATCGGTTTTCCTTACTTGTGCCGTGCCGGCCGAGTGGTTAAGGCGTTCGACTTTGGATCCGATAGTCCGAGGTTCGAATCCCCGCTGCCACAAGGCTTTCACAAATCCCCTTGAGCAAGAGACTAAGCACATATCGGTTCGCCGTGGGCTCTAGCCAACCCAGCTACCCATCCTCAGTTGGTCGGTAAATGGGTACCACTTATGTGGGAAGGTAACAGGAGACCGTGTAGGGCATCTACATTGAGGAGATGGCCCCCTCCTCCACGGTTGTAGTCATCATTCGAGGTGACACTCCTGGCTCAAGGGCTGTGTATCCGGGGATGAGCACCGGCACCCTAGACCCTGACAAGGGTAGGAGAATTCTCCGGGGGTTACCTTTACCTTACTTGTATCTCCTAGTCCAATAGTTGTTAAAGAAACAAAGAAAAAGTAGAATGCAGTGAAGTAACTCCATTTCTCTTCCCATAAACGAAACAATGCAGAACAAAAGAGCATCCAACAGAAAGTAACAAATATGGCAAACAGAATCGGAATTCTGTAAAGCTCAATATCGCATACTTCGATTGACCTAAATAGATATATACATTATATTATCTCAAATTATTTTTAATTTGATTTAGCCCGAAGCAGAGCTGTACACTGCTGCCATCGAGAATATCAGACTAAACTTCTCAATTCATAGGTTCCTTCGTACAGCGACTGTTCCAAACATATAGCAATTTTACTAATAATCCGTTTACATTTAACTTTGTTTTGTAAGGGTCAAAGGATATTGATATTGCAACTCTGGTTCAGAAATGGTCTTTATACAGCACCAATCTTGAAAATTGCCTTGTCCGAGAGTCCTATCCCCTCGACATTAGTGCCTTGATGTCTTGAGCATTTTGCAGCGGATTACATTAGGAGTAGTAATACACTACTGTGCTTACTTACCGGTTTGCTCACAACTCCAGCATAAGAAATTTTTCGCAAGCAACCTTTGTCGCTTTACTTAGCTGCACGAACCGGCCAAGTTTGTTCAGGGAATACAATCATAGGTGTATGGTACGGGGTTGGGGGTTAGCCCCCAGCCATTTTTCATGAAATAAAAAATGGCCAAAAATGGCCAAAAATTGGGTATTTTTAGGGTAAATTTTGCAAACATTTTCAAAAATGTCCAAACTTTTGGTTTAAAGTGTTTATTGCTGCGAGAAATACAGGTTTATGGACTTTATGACTCAATATTGACGTTATTTTGGACTGGGAAACATGTTTGCAATGGCAATCAAGTTTTTGATTTTAAAACCACTGTCTATGGTAAGATACGGCTGACAATGCGATTTTTGGAATAAAAATGAAAAATTTTTGGGGGAGAGTTAGGGTCTTGGGGGGGGGGTGTTGGGGGTCTCCGGAGGGGCCCCCAAAAATGTTGGGGGTGCCCCCCACGATTAAATCTCCGTTACACCTATGAATACAATTTATTACCCTTAACTATCCACTATTTATTACTATTTATTATACTATTTATTCCTTTACTTCCTTTCATATCCCGCTCCTTTATTATTTATTTCAATTGATTTCTATGATTATTTCTATTTCTATCTCCTATTTCTAGTGATCCTTTACTCTTTCTATAGACTTTGATGAAGCATGGCTAAGTCGTAGATGAACTCACTTTTGTCTCTGTTTATAGCCAAAACAGTTCAATATTTTTCTTCTTATTATATGCAGACCCTGCCATATTTTGAACAAAATGAGCGACATTGTACTACCGAATGAACCAAGTATGAAAAACATTAAAGGTATTCCAAATGTAGCATAAATCATCGTCAACACTTGACCAGCATATGTAACTGGTGCAATTGTGCCATAACCTAAATTATAAAGGTTCATTTAGCTACAAATGTTGGTGTTCAAGTGTGATGATTTCAATCAGTAGTCTATGCCAGTCACCAATGAAGATAAAGACATGTAATGAATAGGATAATAGGTTAATTAACAGAATAATTGCCATAGCAATTACCCGAGGTGTTCTACAAGGCTATCAGTACGTCCATTACGTCCACCGTAGTGGAGCTGCTGTGGTAGCTCCACCAGGCAGGCGGCCACCCCTTGACAATCTCGGTAAATTGCCCAGGAGGGATTTGCGAAATAAGGTGCTAAGAGCTTTTTCAAGCTCTAGACTTGACCTGATCCTCTACTTGTAGCGCAGTAAGAAACCACTGCGCTAGGAGGCTCACAGATATATTTCTATACATGAAATTTAACTTACCCACTGTTGTATAAATGGTTCCAACATAAAACAATGCGCCCTGAAAATTCCACAACCTATCGGGAAACTCGTTTTTGCAGTCTGTCATCTTCTTGAACCATTGCAATGCAAACTCTGCTTCTTGCAATGTTAGTTCACGACTAATATTCGTAGCTTGTTGTAGTTCCCATATTCTTTCCTTCATCTGAAACATATCCCAACCCAAGCATAAAAAGGTTGCTATGGCACTTGGCAGAGTTCAATGCCTGGCTAAGGCACAGCAGCATCTAACAGTTACAAAAGATAATACCAGTACGAAATAAAAAACTGATGATTATGTGGCTGGATTTCTATTTGGGTATGGATTTTCACTCACTTACTGCATAACCTAATGCGGGAGGGAATTGGATTAGAATATTTATCTGCTGGACCAGACAGTCTTCGAAAGAAAAATAACCTGCTTCCATCCATTCTTATAGCTTTGGTCACAACTGGCCACTGTTTGCTCTTCCACTGGTCCCTCGATGAGATAGAAGAGAGTGGCGCCAGCGATGGAGTATACCACTAACAGAATGGCTGGAAATAAGTGAAGCAAACCAACTCTTTCCGTCACATGATACACTTTCTCCCACCACTTTCTCCTAAAATTAGTAACTTTCCAGTGAATATTTTGGATTTGTTTCAAAAAACTAGATCATAAACTCGTGCAATGTTTTTCTCATATAACTCATATACACCTAACAGCAGGAGTTGTAATTTGATTGAGCTCTTCTGCCATCCACTATTGCCATTTTCACAATAGCAAAGCAAGACCGATAGCAAGGTGGTCGTTGCAGGAGATCGTTCTATGGCCAACTGGAAAATGTGGCAGATTTACTCCTACCATTTCTTATTGTGAACGAAGTTGCATCATGTTTGATGCCCACGTTTTTCCCCTGTTAATGAATCCCCATTAAAATCCGTTCTGAGCAACTTTGAAACAGTCTTGAATGCCATAAAGAGGATGTTTGCTGTTTCATGCTTTGGGCTTCCTCACAATAGAATGCAAAAAAACAACTCCAATCTTTAACTGAAAATACATCGTTACAATAGTATGTTAAAAAGATGCCCCATTGTCTTTTCGGTGTTAATAATATCAGTTTTAAATAGATTTGTCTTTCATAATTCTAAAATCAGTATATACATAATAAAATTGGTACTTTGTGTTGAAAGAATCGTACTGAAACAAAAGAAGCCTGTTCCGAATCATCTTTGTTCAAAGCTTAATTTTGTTAGCTAGGAAAAGAAAATTAACTGAAGGAAGAAATGCTGAAAAAATAATTAATCAGCTATGGTGTGGGTAGCGTAGCCTTAGTAATTGTAACAACTAATATATGTACTTAGCTCCGGTTGTTGTTGAGGGCGCTAATGACTGCACAGCTTATTTATAATGATCTGAGCAATGATGCAGAATTCTTGGTTTAAGCACTCAAGTATTTTCATACAAGTTATACAATTTAAAAATTCTCCGAATATATGTAAATTTTCCAAAGACAAGTAATGATTACCGCGTTGCCCGTTAATTATATTAGGTATGTGTCTTAGGCTTAGGGTTGGTGTCAGTACTCTCAACAAAATTCGGTCATAAGAAATGGGTGTGTGGTACGTTTGTTGGCCGGTCAGTGTCAAACCGGTTTCCAACCCCAGCCGCCCGACAGAAACCGGCTGGTCAACAACAATGTGCGGCCACTATTTTCAAAAAAGTCTTAGTTCATGTGATCAAAAAATTCTAATGAATTTCTCAATTTTCTGGGAAACTAAATCAACGGGCCGACCCAAGGGTCCCGGCACCATTTCGACTCTACTAACAGAGCAGACTCTGAAACAAAACTGTAATTGTATATTCAAGATTAAACACTAACCATGAGCTTTTAGATTTATTCTGTGGTTGCACCACATACGATCCGTAGTTGTTATTTTCCCAGGCATAGCTGACCCAGAGCGGTTTCTTCTCTGCCGGTGAGCTGAGAGAAACATCGGGGGCTGAACAAAAACGATAAACAGGTCGAGCAGCAGCAACGGATGATATAAATTTCAAATAAACAGGGTCGATTTTAGATCGAGTCGTATTAAGGGCAGATGGAAACATTTAGTCAGAAACAAATGTATAATTAACATATATAAAGAATTTTTATACAATAATGAAGCTGTGATTTCCTTTAAGGATGTCAGAATTTTAAGAATTGCATTCATTACCTTAATTAAGAGTACATATAAGAGTATGAAACTCTTACACTAGCATGTACAAATCATGCTAGGTATGCTCGGTTCATTATCTCGGGAACCCCCCCCCGTAACTTCCGGTGGGGGGTTCCCACTTAGCACTAATTACACGCTTTCATATAAGCGTGTGTTTGTGTCTGCTTACTGATTGGTCCACTAGCCTAAGGCTTGCTGTAGGTAATTTATTAGTTATTTTTTCCGTACGCCCCACTCCAGTTGGTCTTACACCGGTTAGAATTAGTTATTTCAATTAATTAATTATAACTTTAATTAGGTTAACGCAATTAAAAACTAATTCAACAACTTTGCAGCACTGTTTCTGCTCTTTCCAATGATATAAAAATTGTTGCACAATACAAAAATTCGCAGGAATGTAGTGTGCAACAATTTTTATGAAAGAGCAGAAAAATGCTACAAAGTTGTCGAATTAGATTTTTGATTGTACTAACCTAAAGTTATAATTGATTAATTAATTAATTAAAATAACTAATAAATTACCTACAGTAAGCCTTAGGCTAGTGGACCAATCAGCAAGCAGACACACGCTTATGTGAAAGCGTGTAATTAGTGCTAAGTGGGGACCCCCCCCGGAAGTTACGGGGGGTCCCGAGTTAATGAACCGAGCATACCTAGCATGATTTGTACATGCTAGTGTAAGAGTTTATATTATGTACTACTCTCGCCTTAATCTTAAGCTAGAATTTACGAGAAACTTGAACGATTATAGAGACAGTTATAAAATTTTGAATAGCAATTTTAGAAAACTCAAAAACTCATAACAGTTGGATTAAAGCCAAGAAGTCCAAGATGCAGTCCTGGATAGAAGTTAAGATTTCTAAACTTATCAAGTCTCTACGAGGTAAAATTTGGGAAATGGACGTTTGGCAGTTGTAGCAAGGATTGTTTCCCAAATCTTGATCAAATCGTCTTGTTTCTCCGCCCTAATGGTCAGTTTACGCCAATAATTCTGTATTTATATGGCACAATTAAGTATTGAGAGGGTGTCTTTAACTTTGAGGCTAAGTTTAACTAACTGATCCGGGAAAATTGCCAACAGGAGGGAGAAACACTCCTGAAAATTACCCGAAACCAACGGGGACTGATTGTCCCTCCTAATTTAAGGAAAAGTCAGTCCTAAATGGTCCCCAAGAAGGCCTCTAATTGTCTTCTCAGAGGAGAGGCCCTGTAGTCAATTTACTGGGACGGGGCGAAACGGAAATAAAAATGCTCAAATGTGGCAGAAAAAACGGATACGAAAACTGATTAACTCCCACTTCAATGGGAGTAGAAAATCACTGAAAATTTTGACAGTGCTTTTGTCAAAATTGGAGTTGGTCGAACTGATGAAAAACTAAATTGAAAAAGACGATTGTTAACTGGAAACTGTTAACATTACAACAGTATAACATTATTATTAATATCAGTAAGCAGCAGTTTTGAGAAATTCATGACACTGACACCAAATTACAACAAATGAGCTTCCATTGAAAACCATGAGAAGTTAAGCAATTTTATGAGAATTGTCATTTATGTAATAGGGACAAGGGGCTAGGACAACTAATTATATTAATCGAACAAACGCAGGCATTACGCATGAAGTGGCTAAAATTATTCGATTCCAGTTATTAAGTTGAACAATAGTCATTCAAGTTCAACGGAAGTTAGTTTCTCAATAAACAGTTTCCAGCAAAACAGGTCGTGAATTTGGGGACATAAACTAAGAGTTTCACTCACTCTGCTTCCAACCTCCAATCCAACTTAGCCCTAAAGCATCTTTACTTCTCTTTAGAATAATATGAATCTGTACATTTCTGAAGCAGTATCATAATAGCAATTGAAGTTTCCAAAGCTAACTTCCACCAAAAACGTTTTACAACAACGAGTTTTAGCATTATATCAAGCCAATTTCCACTAAAAGAAATTTTGTAACTTCAGCAGAGTGTTCCTCTAAGTTGAAATTGTTGTTTCACTATCGCCTAAATAGCACTAATAGCATTTTGTTGGAAAGTCCAGGGCTTGCGTGTTTTAAACCATGCTACGGCACCTTGTTGCCGAAAAGTTTTAATTGGAGACAATTTCAGTTACAACTCGCTAAAATTTTTATGAACTTTCCACTTTCCAGTTATATAAACTATTTATAAATAAACTTCATAAACTTTCCGAGTTAATAAATTCACCTACGAAATGCATGCTAAAAGATAAATGTTTGAACAAATAGTACGCCCTGGGCTTTCCAGTGCCGTGGACTTTTAACTGCGTCGTTTTTCTCTCTCTAAACAGGCTGCAATTACGGAAAGTTTTCAATTAACTACTGCAGATTTCTCATACTTAGAAATAATTAGTTTCCAAGGCAGTAATATTTTATGATATTAGTTATGATTATTATTGTTATTGTTATTATTATTATTATTATTATTATTATTATTATTATTATTATTATTATTATTATTATTATTATTATTTATAATCCCATGCACCAGTTATAGTAAGTTATAAATATGATGTAGGAACTCCTATTATTGGACAACCAATATCAGTATATTTTACCGCTAGTGGATGAAGTTAATATGTTAACATGTTAATACTAGTTTTAACTGAAAATAAAAGAACAAGAAAAAAGTTCAACAAACGATTTCAACTTACCCTTTTGATGTCTGAGGGAAGGCTGCATGACTCTTTAACAATGGTCTGTTTTCAATGGCCTAAATTTTTCAATTCTGTCACATGGGGGTTTCAGTGGGACAAAAGTCTAGCTAAAGTTGAACCCAATTAATTAATCAAGTTGATGTATTCTGTTTTCTGCTGGAAATAAACAAGACAAAAATTTAAAGGTCCTTGTTAAAAGGGTTGATAAAACGACGTGTGTGTTTTCTTCCAGCCACCTTCAAAGGCGTTCCACAAAGATGATAGCTAGGCTCTTAATTGACCGAATTTGTCAGCTATACGTCGCAAATGGTGCCATAAATTTAGCCCTTGTTATTACTGAAAAGCCATTTTAGAGCATAAAGTTCTGTAGTAAATTAATTATACTAGCGTTAATTAGCAAAGCCTAAAAGCTTACAATTTTCTGTGAAATATAGATATGTTTGACTGTTTAGGAATTGACTAAGACGGTTCACCCGATGTTTTGACGGCAAAGATTATTAATGGTGCCAGTTGGTAAGGTTTTTAAATTTCGATTCTGTCTACTTTATTTTCAACCTTTGGTTTCAGCATGCTTCATCTGGATGGAACTTGTTACTGCAAAATTATTTAGATAGACCTATTCGCAGCTTGGTACTCAGTCACTGATCGTTCGTAATCCAATATTCAAACCAACATTGTGCCCTAAATCAAGTGAAATCAACCTGGATTTGAAGCTTTACTGTATATAGTGGGGTGGACATGCCCTACAGTGCATTTTAACTCTATTAATTTGAAAGATTCCTAGATTTGAAAGATTCATAGACTCCTAACAAGTTCTACCGCCATCAGAGGCAAGGGGACAGGAAACTTTGGCAAGGGGTAAGCAAATCGGATCGAAAATAGGTTTTTCGGCTGTTGTACATTTAACTGGGACAGAAACTCCTGTGTAAAGTTGTTCCTGGCCCAGAATGGGTGGAATCCAACAAACCTTTATAGTGTGCTGTGCGCGAGGGCTGAACTGGAGATAGTCAAAGGTTACAAAGTACCGTAAAACCTAGAGCTCAACCCCAGTAACGGCCAGAGTCTAATCCAGTAAATTCCTAAGGGACACCTGCAAACAAACTTATATGAAACAACAAAGAAGCAAGGACCGGTTACATAACTATAAGATACGGAAAACTTCTCTAATCAAATATTATAGGATTAACTTCGTTACATTTTCATCTCGTTATCTATTGCTTTTAAATCTTGAAATGAAAACTGCGTTTCTAAAGGCCAGTTCACACTAGGCAACTTTGGAGCAACTTCGTTACCACAACTACAGTTGCCACACGAAAAAGTTGCAACAACTTGCACAAACAGTTGATTCAACTAGTTGAAGAAACAACCTATCAAATGCAAGAACTCTAGCGCGAATATTTTAATAATTTGAATAGACCAATCAACGCACTAAAGTCTGACCAAAAAATGTAGGGAGCGAAATTGTTTTGTTTATACTGAATTACCGGTACATTTTTGCTGCAGCAATGTATATATTCTCTGAACCGTCATGGCATGAACTTTCTTTTCGTTGAAAAAATTTTAAGATTAAAATTCGTCAAAAGAAGCCGATTTTTTAAGTTTTGAAAGATCAGTGGAAGCCAAGAACTAGCCGTTCGGTGGAAAATTAGCCCATGTCCCAGACATTCTGAATTCCGAATATCAGCTGATTTCGTAAAAAATTGTGATAGTTATTCAATTTTTTCGATGTTCAAAATCCTTTGATCTTTGCCGCTTTTCCAACTTTGACTGGCTATTACTCGCGACTCACTCAATGCAAAACAAGAGGACCCTTAAAAGGGGTGTGGTTCTGCATCTGAGATATTATGTTAACGTAAACAAAAGACATTTGGAACTACAATTTGCAATTTGTATTTGATTCATAACTCTGCAAACCAGACTGTAGGTTTCTCGTTTGGCCTATTTTAGTACAAATTCACTCTCACAGATTCAGACATTCTGCGAGCTAACCTTTCTTTCTTGTTCAACTTTCACAGACCAGTCACCCGTTTTAAGGTCAAACAGTGGTTTTGACACTATACCATCGCAGGCATTTTAATAGTGGGTAGTGTTTGTTGCTGTGCGATGCGTGTTTGGGCAAATTCCTATATGACTAAAAAATTAAATCGAAAATTACACTTCGTTCCGCTTGATCTTTATACAGAGTTTAAGCAATGCATAAAAATCAGCTACTCTGGCTGGTTTGCTTTATTAAAATGTTAATTTGTTTTCAGGTTATGAATTTAGTTTCCCAGGCATGTCTAATGGAATCTTAAGAGTTACGTCTCATAATCCACAAAACTGGAAAAGATTGCATTTTAGCAAGATTTAGAGTTTATTAACACAACAGTTACATGCTTTGTTTACTCCAACCACAGCAAATATTGTCAAAATGGCAACCGGCCGGTTGTCAAGTTACTAGTGAACTGCATTCAAAATCAACACATCTAATTTGCATAAATACTGGGTTCCCTGAAAACTGTTATAATGTGAAAAGTTTAGGGGGGGCAATGACAGTATTAGCGCAGCGAAAATTATGGTTTATGAAGGGAACAAGCAATAGTTTTGTGCAAAATCAATCTAGATTTGTGCACAATTTCACCGAAACAAATGGTTATAGGAAACCATGGACCTGCTGATACCCAATATCCAATTTAACGGGTGTCAACGTTAATAGTCATCTTTGCATGCATTTGACTGCATTTAGTGATGGAACCGGGCCACTTATGCCTGACCCGGTGACCCGGAAGAGCTCTGACCCGGTGACTCGGTTTTCCATGATATCCCAAATTCCTACAAAATATTTTCATCTCAGAAGCTAAATTCTTGACGTGCTGACTAAATTTTTTTCAATTCCTTTAAGATTTTGCAATTATAAATCAGAAAGTTTCAAATCTTGTGAAAAGGTTACACCGGGTCAGGACCTTGGCTTGGAAAAATACTTGTGGGAGGCGGGTTGATTCGGGAGGGGAGAAGAGTTCACACAAATTGCGAAACACCCCTAAATTTTTGGAGATTTTTGCCATTTACCCGATTTTTGAGCTAAAAATTGGGGGATGGAGTAGTAAAATCTAAAAATCTGGGGTCGCGAAATGCTATGGTTTTCCCGTATCTATGCTATGTGATTCCCCATCTCCACTCCCAACACAGCTGTGGCTATGACCAAGTTAAATCTCTTGGCCAGGTGACTCGCTCCAAAGAGTGACCCGAACTGGAACCTGAGTCGGTGACGAGATTGCACGACTGGTGAGGAATCTGGTTCAAATTGCAAGCTCTCAAATATGCGAGTGTTCTCAAGTATTACATATCCAAAATAATCTGTTCAGTTTGACGAGTTTCCAAATCATTTCTTGCATCTAGCTTTAAATGACGTGCTACTTCTGTTACAAAAAATTAATTTGCATATTATCTACGTGCAACCAGAGTTACTAACACACATCATGTGTATTTTATATGATAGAGTATGAATATCACTGTCACTGTGTTAAATTATTTCTAAAACCGATTACAGAAGACCTGCTGCGTCGTGACGCAGCAGGAAAAATTTGGAGGGGCACATAAATTAAAACTTGCCTTACCCCCACCAACAAATTTGCTCAACACTGACCTCATCAATTAAACAAAAATAATCAAAATTAAAGAAACTAGAATGTCTAATTTATTATACTAGTATGCCCCCTTCGGTTAAAAAAATGAGCGCAACCATATATTAGGCCTATGTTAAAGATAGGCAAAACTTGAATTGAGATGACTTCTGCTGTGTATTTCATATCTATATTCCGTGTAAATAGTTCTGCCTCCAGGCAGAACAAAAATTTTAATTGGATTTTCAGGACTGTTTACGTGTCAGCTTTCGTGTGATATGTGGTTTTTCCAAATTTGAAAATCGATTTTTTTTCGAAAAATACCACTTTTTGACCCAAAATTTTGACAATGCGAATCCAGCAAAAGTGGGTAAAAATAATATTATCATAAAGTTTAATCTGGGCTGAATCCAACGATATAAAGTTTTCGTTGCTACGACTTATACTGCATCCGCAACGAATTTTTTAAACAATTTCGCTTTTTCGCCGATTTTTGGCTAGTTTACACTATTTGCGGCAAATCAATGCACAATTCATGTTTATGTGGTCTGCTAAGGTGCGGAGTAAGGCTGGCGAATGCAAAGATTAGCCAGGACTCGAAGTTTCCTATACTTTGCCTAAGAATAAAAATTCACAGCATTACTGATTCAGTACGTCCATAAATTCTACTGCATTCATTCAGGAGCCAAGGCAACGTCAGCGCAAATTAAAAAACGGTTTTGGATTCCTCATGGGCTAACAGCGGTGAAAAAGTGAAAAAGAACTGGAGAGTTTGTATGCGAACTAAAGGCGGTCCTACGAACCTTCGAAAATGGCTCAACTGCCTAAGCAACGGCTGGATTCCTGTACAGCCTTCACACGTGTTGGTTTGGGCTATTCTGACCCACTTTTGTTCAGAGAAAACAAGTATGGAGTGGAGTATTACTCACTGAGCAATTGATTGCTAGCTACCACAACTATAAAAGAAAGTGTACACTTGAGTTTCGTCAGTGTATAATTTGTCATTGAGTCAAAGTGGTCGGGGCTTTTGGGTGGGCTTTTGGGGGTCCGAGTTGTGGTTCCCACTTGGGCTCTTCGTAAGTTTATTTCGACTGTTCACGCCACTCGTATAGTTTGTGAAATGATGTAGTGAGGTTTGGTTCCAACAGTTCCAGTTGATCTGTTCAGCCACCACGCTGTTTCATCGGACTATCCTACCTGTCGACCATTTGCCGCACTTGCCTAGGTGGAATCGTGCCTGCCTTGTTGTTGTGCCATTTCCACCACGTTCCTGATCTGCTGAAGCTGGTTCCTCATGACTGCTTTCAACACATCGTCCTCCATGTCGGAACTTTGGAGGTTACTACACCATCAAACGCTGCAAAGCGATACTTGCAGAAGATCGTTGATCTGGTCGGTCACCGCCACTCATCTGTTTGGTGGTCTGCTCCTCTTCCAGCTCAAAAGCACGATCCCACGGAGTTGGACCGTTTTAAGTCTTGGTTGAATCGCCAATGCCGCAAGGCAGGTGTCTTTTGAAGGCCAAGTGTTGTACCGTCTTTTGCCACAAGCCTGGTAAGTTGTACCCACCCAACCACCGCTGCAAAGCGCGACCAGTTCCATTTTCGATGGATGAACGAGAAGCACGATTGTTACAGCGTCATGTCCAGACGCAGGAAGAAACACCCCGAATGCTCCAAGAAGCTCACAGCAGGATTCAGTCAGATGCTGCGGCTGTCACTAGCTTACAGGCAGAAGTTTTCCTGCTCAGGCAAACTACTGAATCAGTCTCCAATATTCCTTTGTTTTCAGGTGATAGCGGGCTCAGTTTCAGCTTCCACGAGTGATTTTTAGTAATTTGAAGTCATTGCTTCAGGTAAAACTGGCCCGTCTCAACCAACCTGCGTAAACTCCCAACCTATCTTCGTGATAGCGCGCTGGAGCACTACAGGGAATTGGATGATGCTACAAAGCGAAACTACACTACTTTGGTTGATGAACTTCACCGAAGACTGGATCCGCCCGAAAATGAACGCGTGAACGTGATTGCGCTGCGAACCCGCCGCCACAAGACTGGCGAAGCAGTTAGCACCTATGCGAAGGACATCAGGAAATTTGCCCGAGGAGCTTATCCTAACATGGAAGCTAGTGCACGCGATAACCTGGCAAAAGAATTCTTCATTGCTGGACTGCAGCCTACGGTCTCTAAGGCTGTTATGTCTAATAATCCGGCGACTTTAAAAGATACTTTAAGTCTTGCCGAGTAGAAGAAGCTCAATGGAAACTGATTGGCGAAGCCTTCACAGAAACATCAAACGATGGTTTGCTCCGCGAATTGATTGAACTCCAGAAGTCGACTAGCTTGAAGTCTGAAGAGCAAGCCACCGTTGCTGCTGCCGCCATGTCCTCTGATCGATCTGTATCATCGCTTGAAGACAGACTCACTCGTTTGGAGAAGCGACTGGATGGATTCTTCGAGGCTCAGGTTCGGAAATCTCGCCAGCGAACCGAATCCACAGCATTTGGTGGTATGCAGAGCCGCAACAATCCTAACGGCAACAAGCAAAAGGGACCATGTTTCAAATGTGGAAAGCTTGGGCGCGTCAAACGAGACTGCAGATCTACTGCTGTAAGAAGCTTAAAACCAATGCAGAAACGAGGTAGCGATTCTTCTAACTGGAGGCGTGATGGAAAGGCACTTGCTGTCACAGCTGCTTCTGAATCCGAAGATGAAGATGATGACGCCACGTCGGGATGTACCCTTTGTGATCAAGGGGATTCTCTCCTTGTTGATATTCATCCTCTGGGGAATCGCTTTTCCAGCATATCTTCACGTATATCTTCAATAGCTCAAAGAACTGCACACTGCCAGCTTCAAACGGAAATGGAAGAACGGACCCGGGAGGATCAGTGTGCTTGGTTAAATGGTCCTCGGCGGGAGCAACATGGAAGATGGAACGGATCGAGGAACTGTTACCGGGACCGGATGGTTGCGTCAGATTTGTTAACTTACTACTTACTGTCAGCAACTTTCTGTTCTCATTGTTTTGACTATGAATATCGAAGCCTAAAACTTTTAGAACGGAAAATGTGTTGACTTAACTTTTTAGAACCGAACTCTGAGTTGCTCTTGCGAGCGTGTTTCTGTTAAGTTTCTCTTGTTTGGTAGGCTAATAAAGTGTAGGATAGGTACTCTGCTGACATTCCGAACGCAATCGATAACTTTTTCTTTTTGTAAGAATCTTCTAACAGTCTAATTGTTAGTAGTTTTGCGTAAATTATAATACAGTTGACACTAGAATGTTGGTTTCTAATTGTACTGAAATCTGCTTAGCTTCGATGAGCGGACAAAAAGCAGACTGGCCATTACAAGTTTTTTACAGATTCAGGTTAATTTTTACTTTTTGTTTTTAAAATTTTTTTGCTATAGAAGGAATTTGGAGTGGTGCGTCTATCAAAAGATTTTGAGTACACCATTATAGCAAGATTCCGCAAAAGAAACGCAGCTGGGACTAAGCACAAAATCATTCCATGGAAATGAGCTGACTTTGCTGGAATTTTGCTGCCCAATCTTAGATGAAATAAGTTTCTACGGAAACTGGCTAACTGCACTGGAAACTAGCCAACCCGGTAGTAACATTAAAATAGTTATGTGATGAACATACTTGAAATTTCCTGGCACGCCTCTGTCTTGACTGGAATCTTGCTGGACAGAACGAAGAAGTTTATAGTTCCACGGAATTTCGCTGACTTGGTTGGAAACAAGCCGTCAAGGCTAAGGCAATTTAACATTCCAGGGAATTTAGCTGATAAGTTTTTCATGGGTCTAATCTGCGGAAGCTCGCTATAATGGTGTACTCCAAATCTTTTGATAGACGCATGGTTTTGATGAGCAAACTGTCTGCAGAATATCGCTCCATGACTCAAAAATTGCTGTGCAGCGCTATCGTCCCTCACACCACTTCAAAACTGGAGTTCGGAAAAATCCTGGACTGATCACAGAAAAGTAAAGGGTGGATCAATAATTACTCCACCTAAGGATCATGACTTAAACGGTTTAGGGTCTGACTCAAGGAGTGCGAGTGCTAAAGCTACGTACGTTAAATTTAATTTGCTTAATCTGACCATTTTTATTTTCGGATAAAACGAGTTAGTTTTATTCCGTTTAAAGTATTAATCACCGGCAAACTGTCCGGTATTTACCGGCAATTAGAGAGGCGAATCAATTGCAGGTGAGCTGGGTGCAACCCTAATCAAGAAATTAGAACCCTACCTGACTAACTAATCCTTCCCTAATTAGAAGTAAAAAGGCATCATGATTTACTGTGGTAACCTTTTAATAGAAGATGAGGATGCCAATAAGCATACACCGCTAATACAATGCAAATATACGAGAGCCCGCAAGCGACTGAGCACCATGACAGAAACACATCAACTGACTAATTAACGAAGTTGGCTAATTATTGATATGGCCGAAGCCGAGAATTCTACACATTAGAGATGAAGAAATCAATCAAAAGGTTAGTGAAATACACTTCGCATGGCGAGTATTTAACATTATCTTCTGGCGAAAGATTTTAGCCTCTGATAAAACTTCCAGGTAAAAGAGAGAGCGCTACCATAAATGAAGATAGTTTTAAGATGGTAAAATTTAAGAGAAAAGTACTTTCAAGCATGGGTGACTAGTAAGCAGCCTTTACTACCCATGATAAGAAAAAGAACTTCAGATTGTAAACCAAGTGGCATACCAAAAATAGAAACTTTCAGAAAAAGAAAAGTGGTAGCAAAAAGTAATTCAATAGTATAGGCTAAGAACGAAAATTGGGGATTATACTTCGAACATAAAACAAAGTTGATAGCATTTTAAAGCGAAGAAGTATTTCAATTTAGAGAATTAGAAAAGAGATAAAAATCGAAAGAAATAGTCGAAAACGAAAACCCAACATGAAAAATATAACCCTTTAGCCACTATGAGTAGATAACCGCAACAATCACACAAAATCCCACAATTACACACAAAATCAAACACACTTACTAATACAGTTATACTGGCCAGGCAATACAAGAAATAACGGACTTTACAGTGAGCAAATACTACATTTATCTTTACAACAAAAGAAACTTCCACTAAATACGACAAAAGTATCCTTTACAACAGTAGAAAAAGACTAATATATGGCACATACGACATAACATACATTGTTAAATGGATTTATACATGGCATTAAACTGCGTTTAAAAGACATAACAGATACAAAATAATATAATAGCTTAAAGCTAACAGTGCAAGAAAAATTAAAATACAGCAAACACAGAAAATTACTACTATAACAAAGTCAAATATACTCAAGAATAGAAGTCGAAGAAAAATGAGCAGAAGCAGAAACTACCACGTACAGTACTTTCCGTGCTAACTCAACTCTTGGGCCTAACTTAATCTTCGGAAAGCAAAGAAGTAAATGCTAATTTAAAAAGAAACAATAGAGAAAACAACAAAGATTAAATTTCACAAAAATACATCCTAAACCCCAAACTAACTAACTCAAAAGCGAAAAACAAATCAATTTTCTTTGCGCGAAAAAGAATTTTCAAAATTCTAACTCAAACAACACAGAATACAGTTCATATAGCTATACCTAAGAACAGTGCCTACGAAATCGACAGAGATAAATATAATTCCTGACAAAAACCAACTAATTAAAGAAATACTAGTACAGAAAATCACAACATAATTTCACAACAAAGAAAAACCTAGCTAATCAATACATGAATGGAATGACAGATAAGAAAAATACTACACTACAAGAAAAATTAAAGACAAAGTATTAAAGACAAAAAGTAAAGGACATGTATAGACTATTACAAAAGACTAAATTCAAAATCTAAGTTCAAAAGTTCAAAGTTCTTTGTAAATAATGGCAGCATGGTAAGGCATAGATTATGGCTTGTCATCTGGTAGGCACATTGAGCATAGAGCACCGTATTGAGCACCCAGAGAGCTGTAAAGCTTAAACAAAGGGGATTAGGCATGCATAAACTCCCTAAAATTTCCAAAATCTGAGCTTCTCGTTAGATTAAAGTAGTAGCGGAAGTGAAAAGATAGAAAGATAGAAACGTTTTCAAAGGATTTAGAAAGCATCTTTTCACAAAATTACTAAGGCTTCACTCCAAACCTTAAAAAGGAGATACTACTTAAGTACAAAACACATAATTACACCAAGTATACCATGTTTCTCCGAGCTTTTGAAGGCTAAGTTCCAAATAGAAAGTGAAAGGAAATGTACACAGATAAGAGCTGCCATTCACCCTTGTCAGGGCAAATGAGCTGAATTTTAGGTGTGTAAAATAGAGAATAAAGACAAGAAACTACAGACTAAATAAGAAATGACTAAATAGCAAAAGTAGAAAGCAAATAACTAACTATCTGTACACAATGCAAGAAAAACAAAAACAAAAATTAACTATATATTCCAAATACTATACTATATAAGGTCCATCAATTAGCTTCCGTTTAGCTTGCCCAAAAAAATAAAGGATGCAACAGATCAATGAAGCTGTCCTAACTAACCTAACTACTTGAGTGCTGGCATCATATATTTTACTGTCTTTCATCTATTATTATAGACCTCTTCTGCCTCTTACCGATGCCTTTAATGTTTTGCACTATTACAGCTTTCAGAATAAGGGCTAAGCTGTCACACACATATTATTACTGACATTCGCAAAGGAACAATAAACAAAAATACAAAAATGAAGTAGAGTATTTATAGAATGCCTTTGATTAGTGCAACAAAATACCAGTTAACGAACAAAAGAAAATACTGATTAAATACTGCATAATATATTTGAGCAAGCTAAACTCTAATCAAAGATTCTTCAAATTAAACCTAGTGTATGAGGCTTTTTAATTATTGAACGTATATATAAGCCTCTTTAAGCATATAGCTTCAACAACAACAACAACAACAACAAAACAACTATGTATCTTCAAAACAATTGCTTGCATTTCAAAATAGAATAAATCGGTAATTAGTTCCAATAAGTAAACAACAAAACGTAGCATTAGTACAAATAGTAACAAGTTAGCTTTCAAAATTCCGATTAATATATAACAAAAAATTACTGAAAATAAAAGTAGTAACTTGCAAAAAGAAAAACTGGAAAAACAGGAAAAATATAGCGTAACATGAATACCGTACACGACAGACACTAATTGTCGTACCTACAGTAAGCACACAGTGGGGTAGTTGCGCACAAACCAGAAGTTAAACATACAAGTTGTGGGTTTGTATGATGTATAAAAACCCAGCGGCCAATTATTCCGGCGCGACGTTACAAAGGCGCCTCGTTTTCAGCACTGTAACTTTGATATTCCAGACGAACCGATTCTGCTTGTAAAAAGTTTTCCACGTGCTATTACATTAGCACCCTTGCTCTTTGGTCGATGTTCGCGTCGAAAACCAAAAGGTGTAAGGGCTTCGCAAGGAAATTTATCATAACTACTCCTTGACTCATTTCATGATAAGGTGGCGCGTTTTTACCGTCCAACGAACTTCTTGCTGCCATGCATACGTTTGCCAATAATGGTCTTTCTACGATACATCTCTTGGCCTTGAACTAGTCTATTCTGCCTATTAACAAGATCTAAGGGATCGTCGACCATGAAGTACAAATGCAAATTCTGATACATGCATCCAATGAAGTTCTCACGAGTTTGGCACGAAGGAAAATTAGATTAAAGACCACGAACATCACAACCTGTTCCTATGAATGGATGTTGTCTAGCAGATTTCGCAAAGAACTTTTCACAGTTGTTCAAAATAAAAGTTGTAGTTTCTGTCACTTGATAGAATTTCTCGATGACTGCCTGGTAAGCTAATAAAGGTCGATAGCTAGACTTCCAAAAACGCTGTAAACGGGGATAATCCTCAAAATACTTATCCACGCGTTTCTTTATTTGGACTCCATGCAAAATTAGATGTCGACTCTTTATTCACTGACACATTATTTGGGAGATTCAACAATTTATACTTAAAGTATTGATAAGCTGTTTCCATGCACCTAAATCTAAACGGTTCATCCAATAAGGTTACACCACCGTCAGGCAAATACATGAAACTAGCCTCAAAAACATATCAGAAAAATGGCTCTAGATATAGATATTCCTTCTCATGTGTATCAGAAAATGGATTCTCAGAGCCTGTAATTCAATGAACAATGCATAAGTATTTCTGATCGCTCTCCAATTCGCAATATGTTTGGTATTAAGCCGTACAAGCAACCACATGGTTCTCTTATAACCTCGTTGGAGGAGATGTGGCCAATTCCGTATGTCCGGAAAAAGCTCACGATAGATAGCCACTGTGGCCGCATGTAGGCTATTACCTGTCGCAATAAACTTCAAACCTTTATGCTAATCCCCTTGTTCATCCTTCATAGGTGGAAAAGTTAAGGTAACAGTAAACCTATGGAATTCCTCTCCTGTATGGGAATGCTTAGGTTCTGACATGTCGAATTCCAAATCACAGGGTTTCCACATAGGATTTGCTTTCAAGATCTTCTTTTTAAACACTGCTAGTTGATTTGATGGAAGTTCAATGAGACTACGGCATTCCAAATAAAACAATTCATGAAATTCGTCTGGCAGACATGGATGAAACACCGTTATATTCTCAGCACAACTAGCAGGAAAGCGAGACATGACAATGTTATCTAATAGATGATACAAAACAATTGGTGACTTTTCACACCGGAGTCGATTTTGCACCAGTTGTGTCGCAATGTTAGATGTCAAAAGGTGCAAAAACATTCTCAAAGTCAACCAAAAATTTCCTATCCATGTTCAATCTAATGGCTTTACAAATAACAAGAACTTCTCGAAAAGTATGCTGAGAAAGTTTTCATTCAGCCATTGTAAATAGACATCTTTACTCAAAGGCGCCGTCACGTCTTCCTGTTCGTTCTGCGTATATAATGGTCTTTCACTCAACCACTGCTGAAAATTTGGAATAGCCTTAATAAGTGTATGAGCTTCAATTTCGTCGCGCTGTAACCAAGTAAAGTCTTCAATATCAACCTCATCAGATTCTAGAGCAGGAGGAATTCTAGGTTCTGGATCTAAAACCTGCTGAATGATCTTTCCCTTCTCCGTACGCAAGTATTCCGTCTCCTCTTGAGGTACTACGGGAACAATTAATGAAATTTCCGCCTGAACCCGTTCTGGTTCTTCTTATAACTCGTTTTGTTCAACCCGCAAGGAACCTTTTGATTGTTCATCAATCCTAGATACCCTAAGTTCCTCTCTGTAGACATAAGAACTAGCATCGATATAGTCTTGCGAACTCGGTTCAAAAACTGCACTAGGCACCGTCTTAGTTAAGGATCCACAGGACAAACGAGATTTCGTAATCAGTACTGAAAATGGACATAAACCTAACCTTCCATCGGGACCAATCACGCATAAAAATATATCGGTTAGTCGAAGATGACCTGTAAGTCCCGATTCGACTTCATAGACATTAGGTCTTCAAAGCCTGCTGATTCCACAGATCACCAAAAATGCTCGACCTCGTTCTCTTTGAATCTGGGACGTAGGCGGTTTCAACAAATATGCATAATACTGATCTTTCGATTCGAATGACCTCTCCGGTCGAAGTTTTAGCAAAAATAGTGATAGGCTTAACTGCTTCCAAGACCGGAATTCCTTTGGGTTGTTCCGCTATAGCGACATGCTCGTTCGAATTGATAGCGTTTAAAAGTCGCACCTTATGCTTTGCTCCACGGCAATTCAAGAATACCTCTAAACCTTGTTCATGATGTGCAATGCTCTTAGGAATATCCTCTGGATAACCTTCCTTTCTAGCTTTGTGAACAATGTCTAACAGACCTCTGACATTCAAACTCCATGAAGAAGACGGATCTGATTTTTGGGGATCTGCATGGCGTTCTGTAGAACGACACTCAGTTCTTTCCACAGTATCAGGCTCTTCGAAAGTAGCTGGGTCAAAATAGTTAGTACCAAATGCTTTTCTCCAATGTTCAACTGTAACCTCGTCATCCGTTTCAACTGCCTGTAAATCAATAGATTTTTCATCTTTGAAGAGTTCAATCTGTTGTCTTGATTGCATGTCTGGTATAGGCAACAATGGCTCTCGTTTCTTCATTACAGGTTTCAAGATAGGTGGAACTGGAGGTAACTGAGCTCCCGATGGTCCTGGCTGTTGCTGAAGGACCGCTGGTACAACGGTTTGCATTTCCTCCTCTTCCTCAACAGTATCCAACATAGATTCCAATGGCGAACCATGTTCCTCTTCCAATGATCTAATTTGTCCCGCCACATTTGCTGCATAGTTAGCCCATTCCTTGCTGTTAATGCCATCTTTGGTATGCCCTAAAGGTCTAAAAGATACCACATTTACTAAAAAAGAGAGACTTGCTTGACAAAGGGGGTGACCCCCGGAATATACGTACAAAAGAAGAAAATGCAGTGAACACTAAACTACTGAAAATTTTCCAGACATTATCTTTGACAGAAATAATTTTCAAACAAATAATTTTCACAAGAATAAAAGAGATAACACTAAGAACAAAGTTCCAAATAACTAAAGTGCGTCCCTAAGCCTATTAGATGCGATATTAGAAAAATTCACAGAAGCTATAAAAAGATCGCATAGAAATTGAAAGGTAAAAGGGATAGATTTTAATGATAATAGAAAAGGATCAACAGGGTCACCTTGGGGCATGAATGAATGTCGAATACAGAGAAATAGTCACTATTTTTCCAAGTGCAGCAGTAAAATACGTGGCCAGAAGATCGCAAAGGAAGAGCACAAAAACACGATCTACCAATAAGACAGAAAACACACAAGACTAAAGACAGGCAGGAAAGTAGGCGATCATTTCGGCCTAGCAACAAATAAGAGAAAAGATGATGAAATTTTGAAAGATTCTATTGGTTGCTAAGGTTGCAAAAATCGACGGCTACTTTGCTGATCTAATCTTCCAAGCTTTCGAAACAAATTTCAATATATAACAGAGCCACCTAGTGGCAGGGAGGACTGACAAAACTAGGAATAATTTCAACATAAAAAATCTAACAATTTCAGCACAACTTTCATAATAATTTCGCACAATATAATTCACTCACAAATAAACATTTCTACCTTAATTTTAATCCAAAAATACACTCAATCTATCACAAATATTATCTTATAGAGGATAGACGTAACGTCGCCTCATTACACCGTTTTTTGTTTTGAGTTTTAAATATTTCGGTTTCGCCCACCTTGTCAGGCGCCGTTCAGGCACTAATCAGACTAAGCATGCATCGACATATACCCTCTAGGCACCGGGCAATACCAGACATATGTAGAAAGAGTAGCTTTGCGGGGGGACGGGCGGTTTTCTTGCTAAAAACCGAATTCTGGTTGGTGAGGAACCTCTCTGAGAAGTTGAGTTCCTGGCCTGGGGAGGGTTAAACCCCCCAACGCCCCCTCAAGCACATATATTGGCGCCACTTCCACAATGCATACACTTATACCATGTCCAAACAGTTGAACCCGTCAAACCAGTGCTTGTCTAACCAATTGAACCAGTTGGTTTAGAATGTGAATGTGAATTTAGAATGTAAATCCAGCTATTCTGACTTGTTCTAGTTTTCTGGCTGACTCGATCTTTTGCTTTACTTTAATTACCTTGGATTTTTACAGTTTTTCTATGTTTATTTCTATTTCCCTTGGTTCGCACCCAACTAAACCACGGAGTTGGAATCTATGTAGGTAGCCCCGCCATGTAGCGTGTAGGTATGAGTGGAGTGCACACTAATGGATTGACACCGGCCAGTATCCTATTATCCTATTTATTTATTATTTTTGTGCCTTCTGTCTGTCTATCTGTCTGTCTGCAGTCTAGTTAATTTTAATTTTATCAGAAAACCAATTTCTCCTTTCCGTTTAAATTTGTGCAATCATTTGGCCTTTCGTCATTTAGCAAAGGCTTATATATGTAATTTTGTGTAGTTCGATAGGAAAATTTCTCTCACCTGACTGTCAGCTTAGGGATTTTAGGTTGGTTTCACGGTGTTCATTCTATTTATCTCAATATAATACCCATTTTTGTGTTTTTCTTGTCTTATCAGACATCTTTTAACAAACTCTGATTTTAGTTTTTACCTTAATTTTGGCTCCACATTTTTTAAAAAATTGTCTTACTTTTTTGCGAATTTTGAAAATTTGATAAAACTGATAAGAATAATCACCACTAATATGTTTTTCTGATCATATGTTTAGAAAGAAACTAATAACTGTGCATAATACTATTACATAAGTAGAATGTACTTATACTTTATGGACATTCTGAGCTCAACGGATACGTTCCCTCCTCGAGGCTAGTCCCAGTGTCACAGCCTAATCTTTCCCCCGGCTGATTTTTCCCCCGGAAAAATTGGCCCAGGCTAATTTTTCCCCCTCGGAAAAATTAAACTAGGCCGATATTTTCACGGAAAAATAAGCCTAGGCTGATTTTTCCGCTTTTACTTTTCCCCGGAAAAATCAGCCTAGGATGATTCTTCCCGGAAAAATCAGCCTAGGATGATTCTTCCCCCAGAAAAATCAGCCTAGGCTGTACATTCCCTGAAAATCGACCTATTAGTCTGAAGTTGTTCCAGAAAAATAGTGTGTGCGCCATGACGTGAGTGACTTGTGCACAATCTGAATATAGCCTCAACTGAACACTCCCCCTCAAAATACAATTGCTACGTTAGTGGAAAATGCAAGCATTTACGCCTTGACTGACCGCGCAGGAACAGTTTTGTAGAAAACTACAATAATTCCTGTCGTTTCTTGCAAGGACTCTTTTTAAAGCTGAAAAGAAAAGAAATTGATGCGAAAGTGTTAAATTGCTTTTAAAAATTTGATTACAGGTCAGCGGTAAAATTTTTCCACGGAACAATTTCACCGGTGATATTTGTCGGGGGAGGGAGAATTTCACCGGTGAAATTTTTCCGGGGTAAAAAATTTTCCAGGGGAAATTTCACTGTGACAACGACATTTTAATAAACATGGTTAAGAATTAAGAAGATTATGTTAATTTTATGATTCACTGAATTGCTTGCGGCAGTATGTTTACTATATTCAGATTGTGCACAAGTCACTCACGTCATGGCGCACACACTATTTTTCTGGAAAACAACTTCAGGCTAATAGGTCGATTTTCAGGAATGTTACAGCCTCGGCTGATTTTTCTGGGGAAGAATCATCTAAGCCACTTTTTCAAAAAGAATCATCCCTAGGCTTTGATTTTCGCGGGGAGAAAAGTAAAAGCGGAAAATAGCTAGGCCTATTTTTCCGGGGGAATATCGGCCTAGTCTAATTTTTCCGAGGGGGAAAGTTGCTATGCCAATTTTCCGGGGGAAAATCTGCCGAGAGCCATTAGGCTGTGACACCAGACTCCTAGACAATGATTTAACCACACATAAGCCACTACCGGAGGAGTGTACGGTACGAAGGAGAAGCTCTTCCGGGCCCTTCTGTGGCAACCTCGCGATATATACTATGTAGCACTGCTACCAAATGCTACAGAATCTTAGCTAGATTTCTTAAGCATTTATTGTTGTTTTTCAAAATTTTATGAAACGCTTCACTTTGCATGCTAGCACGCTATGTAGTTGATTTTATAA
>JASAND010024934.1:0-38038 GCA_030248195.1 Trissonchulus latispiculum
CATTGCCGCTTATCCTGCCCGATTGAAGAAAACCTTGATGGATATTCATGTTCACGCTGAGCAGCCCTTAAATGTCTTGGGACAGCTTCTGGAGTGGTATCAGGCATACTATTCGCCGCATGGGATGCCGCCTATTGCCTATTCCATGAATGTGGTTATTGGCGGGCCACTCTGTGGCGACTTGGCCAAACTGATTCCTCAAGAAGCTACGCATCGGCCCTTGAACATCATCAAATTGGAAAATCCGACACCCTCCGTTTGTCTCCGAGTGGCCCTGGCTATCCGGTCCCCGATTGTACGTCAGATCTATTCCTTTCCCGAGATCAAAGCGGCCCTCGAACCTACCTCCTCGGCTGGTATCGTTAAATTAGAAATGGAAAAGTTTGACCGACTGTTGGGCCACCACGTTCCCTTACTGGACCCTGACGTCGACTTATCAGAAATCATTTCTACTGCGCCTTGGATCCAAGTTACACCGCCCGCGGATCCCAAGAAGTTCCTTGTCGGCATGCCATCTCGAGCTGCGCTGGAATGGACTGCCTATCGCATTGACGATGAGGGAGTCAGCTTCCACCCGCGCTCCACTGGTGCCTATGTCCTGGATCAGCCTCAAACCGCTGATTTGAAAGGATGGCAGGATCACTTTTTGGGTCCCAACCGGTTCACCTTCACGGAATATCGGCAGAAACGCCCATCCAAGTCCAATCCAGTCTATACCCTGCCCCAAAACACCCCGCCAAAGAGAGTCGTTGGCGAGAACGCGGCCCCAGCCTCTGGGACCCTCCATTGTCCTGGTCCCAGTGGCTCTCGGCCTTCTGTCTCCGCCCCTCAACGATCTAATCGGAATCAACGTCGGCGAAATCGTCGTCAGAATCCCTACTGAACTGATTAGAACCTAAGAAGGAACTGTCACATGCTTTTCTTTTCTTCTTTCTGCAACTTTTTCTCCCATTAATTGTTCATGTTCTTCTTTGTCACTAATCAGCGGTCTTTCTCTATGCTTTTGAAGCATTAACTGTTCGCAGTCCAATGAGAAGAAACATACAAGCAAATAATGAAAAAAACATTTCATAAAGAGTTGTGACCACAAGTACTGGTTCACTTGATATTTTGTTAATGTTTATTACTTTCCGAGACAAAAAATCTGGTGTATGATCTTACGATTTTGTATTTGTTCTTTGTACAGTCACCTTTGCTTTGATTTTTGTTGATGGCTACTGACTCGGACTGACAGTAACTTGTGTTATTGACAACCTTTGACAGGATATTGCAACTTCAGTTCTTCAATAAATCGCATCTGTGTGCAGTTTCTATTCCTTTAGTATAAGGTTTTAGTATAGTATGATATTTTCCGACTAGCTAGGCAATTTTTTCAACTTACTTTTGTCTCTTCCTATTTTTCCAAAATGTATTCTCTATTTCAAATTTCCGACTCACTTTTGATAGCTGATTCTGCGTACGGATGATCACGACACGAATTATCCACAACCAAGGGATCGCCAGGTGCACCCTTGCACGCCGAGTACCGCCGAGCGGGCTTGATAGCGACTCATCACGAATGAAGAGTTGTTCTGCGTGTTTAGTTGTGGTTGTTCGTTTTAGATGAGTAATCAGCCTGCTCACCCTGTTCCCGGTTCGGGTTCCCAACAACTACCCCCCAGTGTCCAATTTCGACCCCTCTGAACTAGATCTCGTGATGGAATCTGGTCCTACTCATCAGGTTTTTAATATGGATGAGGCGCCCCCGGTTCCTGGTCCTCCGGCTCCAATGTCTGGGGACCCTATGGCACCCCTGCCAGTGGCTGGGACTGCGGCTGCTCCTTCCATACCACCTGCCCAGGACTCATTCGTTCGGCCGCAATTGCGTCGGGATCAGCGGCGGTGTTCTGAGCCCGTTGCTTCCCCCTCAAACCAATTTGCAGGGCCATACAATGCTACGGTTCCTACACCTCCAGCGATCGTGGTTCAACAGCTTCCTCCTCAAATCATGCAGTTGCCGGCACCACCTGCTGAGCCTCTGAATTGGGAGCAGGAAGCTCTCCGGGAACCCCTCGTCCCCCGTCAGTTCCAAATTCCCCAACATGGTACAATGCTGGCTGCAAACGTCAGCATCAATGACTACCTGCATGTTCCTTCGGAATTGGGTCGTGCTGTTTTGTACCTGAAGGCTAATCCTGTTTCGCTGGCCCCTAACCAGGCCACTAAGATTGCTCGTATCTTAGATCAGGGCGAAATGATAGCTAAGGGAGGCATCAGTGCTGATGTTGCCAACTACCGAACGGAATTGGCCATGGATCTCATGCGCCAGCAGATATTAGATCTCATCCCAGCCAACACCCCGGTCAGCATTGCCGCTGGAAGTAATGTTCAGCGATCCCAGCGTGCTCGTTCTCTTCTCCACATGGCGTCACCCAATTTTCCACCCAATAGTCAAAAACCAACCCCTTTAAACCAGGGAGGGGTTGGTAATGGTTTGAATGGTGTAGTTGGTGAAATCAAAGGCCCCGGGTTTATTGGCCAACGCCTCGAAAGATTTGACTGAATCGTGATCATCCGGTCAGAACAACTTTGACAAACTTTTACCTTATTACCTGTTAAACTCAACAAACTTTATGCAGGAGTTTCAACAAACTTTCACAAACATTATGCAGGAGTTCAAACTTCATTCTTGTGATTGACTTCTTCTTTGTGTACTTGTATTTTGTTTCCAATAAACATTTTAGCCGATTAACCTTTCTATATAGGATATATCTTTAGATTAGGTTCTTAAATGAAGAACTTCAGAATGTGCAACATACTTTAGAATGTGCAACATTTACAGGTAAAACTTCAAGGTTTGCAAAGTTCAGTAATCACTATATTCTGATCCCTCAGGTGCAAGTTGTGGGTGGTAAAGCTTAAATCATATCAAGTCTCACGGAAAGTTGAATGTTTATTATTTGGAAGGCTCAAATGCCTGTTAGTGTTGAGTTTTGATTTTGAATGAAGTATGAGGAATCGGGACGAGAAAATTCCCCGATCATGATATTAAAGAATCCCATCTGATTAGTATTTTCCCTTGAGTGAGAATTCCAGGAGTTGTTGAACATTACAACTCCTCATTTAGCTACACACGCACTTGCCACGCTTGTGATTGGAATAAACAGTCAGTACCCATAGATTTCCTTATGAAAATTCTCTGTATGTTTTGCTTAGCTAGACTTCCTCAAACAATATTGTTTAACACTCACCGTTTGAAAAATTGTTACGTAATATCCTGTCTAATCTTGTATGAATATTAATGACTTCTCGATCGTACGTATGCTCTTGTATAGCAGTATTCCAGTTGTTTATTTGATGACACGTTCATTCGTATTCTTGCATTCGTAACAGTTTTTTTTGGGTTATCTGTTCCACCCCATAGCCGAAAAACAGCCCCTTTAAACTTGGGAGGGCTGTAATAAAAATGGGAATTTAAGGATTACGGACTTTAGATTAAAATAGGCTTCAGTTAGGAAATGCCTTGAGAGCATGACTAAAAGTGCTAAGCCCACGAATAAGGGCGAATTTTCGATTATTGGGGAACTTTCAATCTACTACGGACCGGCCATGGAACGGAAATGAAAATGAGCGTGAAGAACCTAAATGCTATACTATTTGTGCTCTGTATGTATGCATACGTACTGTGTTTCCTGACATTGCACGAGGCATGAATTAATTTGGGAATTCGGATAGTATTTGATGTTTCAATCCTAAATTCATTCTGTTCAACCTGGGATTTGTTCGATTCTTCCTGCAGAGGCACCATGGTCTCACAAAGTGGGCAGTCTCGGGTCAATCCATAATTTGATAGAACACGTTTATATCTTTATAACTAACCAAAATTAAAAGCCTCTTCTGTGGTTCGTTTTCATTTTATGTGACATTTACGACGTGTGTACACCTGACACTCCCACTGAATGAGCCAAGGCCAAAACCGATTGAGCCAAACTCCTAAGGTCGAACAGTGATTGAGCCAAGCAAAATTATGATTGAGCCGCTTTTAGTTTATTTGTAAAAAGCATATTATTATGGGAGTGCTAAATGTCACTTATCACTCCCATGATTGATCCACGATTGGAAACTTTGTGAGAAAATTATACATAATGACTACTGATTGAGCCACCAATTTATTTCTTGTTGCTTCCTGTCCTACACTAATAATTTAACTTCGAAATTTCAAAACTTTAGTTAGCTGGTAACCGGTCAATGCGAACGAAAGATAGCTAACTAAAGGCTTCTTAACTGTGAGTTCGCATTTTGAGTACCTCGAAGAGAGCAAGCATTCTATTTTATTTATAAGCAACAAAGTATTGAATCGAATTCGAGCTCGGCAATGAATTACGATTTATTATTGGAAATGCTGTGAATTTTGTCAAGTTTTGGCGACCCCCAAAAGATTTTCAAAATTCGCTACTCTTCCTCCCTCCCATTTTTGGGCAAAAACCAAAAACACCCGCCCCCAACTTTCGGCCCATAGGTGTACCAGGCTACAGTTTACCCCCTGTGAGACCCCCCACGGAGAGACCAGACCCCCACTCCCCCTAAAATGGGGTCCACACAAAAGAAAAATCCCAAATTTTTGCAAAAATTTTTGCAATTTTTCAAAAATTTTCTGAAAATATTGTCTACAAACAGTTGAAAACGATAAAAAATAGGTTTTATAACGTAATACAAATGGTTTTTTATTAGATATATGTCAAAAGTAGTCGATTTTATGTCCAAAAAGGGCCACTTTTAGTTGAAAAAATTTGGGTACAGGTTTTTGAAAATTTCTGATTTTTGAGACCCCCAAGCCAGATTTGGACTTTTTATTCCCCCCCTCAACCCAAACAGGTGGTACACCTATGTTTCGGCCTCCCCCCATAGTTTCCTTTGGGGGGTATCCCCCCACAATTTTCGACCAACTTAACCCCCCCAGATTTTTTGACTTGCCCTCCCCAACTTTCGGCTACCCACCCCCTCGAACCCCTCCAACGATTTTTGGACCCAAAAAGTTAGCTAATTTTGGCTGAAAAGTGGTCATTTTTTGAAAAATTTTTCTTAAATTTTGGCTTAAAATCACTTTAAAACGGTGCAAAAACTCATAAAAACTCACTAATACGTTAAAAAGCATTATTTTGAAGAAAAAAGGGCTAAATTACAGAAAATTTTGCATTTTGGGGCAATTTTTCGAAATTTCTGAGGTCCAAATTCTGGGGGGGGGTTGGCGGGGTACCCCCTCACATTTCGGGGGTCGACCACGTAATTTCCGAAGTTTGCCCCCAACCAAAATTTTTGGTGAAAAAATGCCCAGCACGGCAACGATTTTTTGACCAAAAAAGTTTGCTAAATATGGCTACTCCCCTGCTTTTACACATGAGACATCTTTCCCTGTCTCCAAGTCAGCTTTACTTCCTCCAATTCACAGCATTTCCTGGAAATCTTATCTATATGCCTATGGTTCTATTTTTCTATAAATACCGATCTTCCTGTTATATATGGCTTAATTCGAGGAAACTGGTTTGAACTCTGGAAAAGAATTGGATTTTCTTTAATTCTAATTCTTTTCCAGACCAGAACACAGTTCCTCAGTTTCAGTTCAACGGGAGTTTTTCACGGTATATATAATACGTATGAAGAAGCAGATACACATGGTGCAAATACATCAAATTCCGTTGGGTAAGTGTATTCAAGTTGTATTGTATATAATGTTTCGATATGCGATTAGAGCGCTCCCTATAATATGGGTGTAAAAGGCTCAGTGCGGCCCTTGGAGACCCGTTCGAGCTCCGTGCCAGCTAAATACTCGACGAAACTGGACAATTTTGGCATCGTTGGAATCTACACGACGAGTACGTATATATACTACAAGTCGCTAAAAAATTGGTCAAAATTTCCAACTTCCAATTCCAGTTTCCGTACAAGTTAGGTCCGTTTGTTTTTTCCGTGTAAATCACGCTTGGAAAAATGCAATTTTCTGTCGGAGTATTAGAACGATCTGGGCATTTTCAGCAGGTGAAGTTTGGTTTTTCTGAACGTATACGTATACCCCGAAAGTGAAACTTTTTGATGTTCTGTACGCCCGGCCAAAAGTGGACTTGGCGATAAAATGGCCATTTTTGTCAAAGCTACAGGTTTCAGGGAAGACGCTAGAGAGACGCGGTTTGTTGCACAAGGATCTACGGAAGGGTTTGTATGTCCTAGCGAGGGCGATTTTCGATATCTGTCCGGGATGCGGCTAGCCCAAAGTTCGTCCGGCCAAATAGCCGTTTTGGAAAAATTCCCAACCCTACAGAGAATAGCCAAGAATAGGCCTAAATACGCTGTTTTAGGCCATTTAGTGGGACGCATATAAGGGTTATCGGGGTCGCTGAACACGATGTGCATAGTCGCAGTGCAGTGCAGTGCTGCTATCGTGCTGCACGGTTATGCAGCAACCACAGAACGCAGACTGTAGACAAACTGCAAACGGTTTAGCATATTAAATTTGTTATGTACATAGCTTAGGACATGGCAAATTATATAATATAGATATATTGATAGAAGTGTCAGCATGTGGTTGCGCTGCAGTAGAGTGCTGCTTAAGTACAGTACGGCCAATAACTAGCTGCAGATTAGTTGCAATCGTCTGAAATTTTGCATATATATGTAGTCAGGGCAGGGGGGGAACAACGATTTTCGAAATAAGGTTATTACTCGCTACAGACTGTAGCTAGGCAGACGGTGTTTATACCAGTATATATGTAGGGCTTGGCCTGTACTATCTATAACACCAGTAAAATCAGCATTCGGTTGTACTTCAAGTGGGCAAGCCTCAGTATAGACCATCTTTTCCCCCCACAAGTGGGGGAAAAGATGGTACCACATTTCGTTCCTTTATCACCATAACAGCACATAAATGGCATTTAAAGGCATAATCAGGCAATATCTAATTCCAAAAATTCGTTGCCAGTAGCCAGGCTTAACCTTATCAATCAGGTAAGCCAAACTAACAATGTTTGGACCTGATTGATTGAACTTTACTTACAGCCAAACTGAACGGGTTTGGCTTATATATATATAATATATTAGGGATGCACCGGGGCCTGGCCCCGGCCCCGGCCCCGGTAGTCAGGCCCCGGTACCGCCCGGGGCTAAAAATTAGCAAAATTTTGTAAAGTTTTGACATTTCTTGACCAAATTTTGAGTTTTCAAAAGTCAAAAAGTGTCACAAATCGTTTGTTTTCCCGCTGATATGAATGAAAACAACGATAGTAACGTTTGTATATCAAAGTATTGCAAAATTTAAATCTTCAAGAAAATTTTTGAAAATTTTCGATTTGGACCCCCAATTTCTAGGCCCCGGCTTGTCGTGTATATAAGGTGCCGTCTTTTCAGCCAAGCTGTGCCAACCTCCTCGAGCCGCTCAGGCCGTGATCGTGAATCTGGCTCGAGCTGTGGTGCGAGCCTCGGGCTTCAGCCTGGACTCGGGCCGGGCCAGCCCGGCCCGAGGTAGGTTAGCCCGAGCCCCTCCCGAATAATTTCTTAAAGGCACAACCCTATTTAAACCCTTTATTATATTATAAAAAAACCCAATGGGGGTAAAAAAACCCACCCCTCACAGGTCACAAAAATTGTCGTAGCGCTATTCTGATACTTCCGGTGTCAAATTCAAAGCGGGGCGGAAACCCAATGGGGGGTAAAAACCCACCCTTCGCAGGTCCCAAAAATTGTCGTAGCGCTATTCTGACACTTCCGGTGTAAAATTCAACTCTTTTTGAACTAGTATAAACCAAAAACCCAGATCTAGGTACCTTTTTTGAGATTTCATGTGCCATTGAAAATGCAGCATTAAACGGATAGGTTTCATAAAGTTTAACACATAGGGCAATTTTTGAAAAATGCTAAAAACGATGTAATTTGATAAAACTTAATAGTCTATCGTGTAGAGAATGGTTTTTTACGTTCAATTGGCTTTTAAAATCCACAATTGGACCTGTCCTGGGTCCTCCTGGACCGAAATGGCACTTTCAGGATTTTTGGCCCCTAGCTAACAAGGGAAGCAAAATTATCCAAATCTGACACCATAGGATGATGCAGCGTCCTCGAAAGTACCGTGCTATAGTGTCGAATTGTTTCCCTGTCTGGTTGTTAAAAAAGTTTTCAAAAAAATTGGGTGGGTTTTTCCCCCCAAAGTGGGTTTTTTCCCCGCCACATTTGGCAATGTGCCAGACCAACGGTGCATCGGATCGATCTAATTTTGGCTGTGTGCAAAGAGGAAGACTTGCCATCCTTGCAGATATTTGCAAAAAGTCACAAGTTACATCGGTCCAAAGTTTTGCAAAATTTTGGCATAGTTGGACCAAAAAGTAGGTGCCATTTTCAAAATGTCATAAAATGAGCAGGAGTGAACCAAATGACTTGATCTTTGCACACATAGGTAAGAAAGACTCGCGCTTTCTGCTGCTATGTTTTGGAGCTCATAGCTCCAACCCTTTGTCCAGGAGGCGGGTGGGTCCCCCCCAAAAAAGGGGGTGGGTTTTCCCCCCATGGCTAGAAGTAGACGTACGTAGATATGCGCGTTTATTGTATCGAGAATATTATGCTCAAATAATATATTCAAACCGTATATAATTAAAGTTTTAAAGCAATAGTAAAGTTTTAACTATATAAGACAAAATTCTCATAATAATGTGCAAATTATATATATATATATATATATATATATATATATATATATATATATATATATATATATATATATATATATATATCAATCCCCGGTTTACTGTCCGGTTACTAAACCGGAAATTGGTTGGCGAATCTGTTGCAGGTTCTTCTAAGGGTGCAACTACTCCGAAAATAGAATCCTAACCTAACTTCCTACCCTAATCAAACATGAGGCAATGTTGGCGTACAAATGTATTTATTAAAGTAACTTACAGTTTTAATCCATAAAGGAGGCAAGCACGGCTAATACAAAGTATGGCACTATTGGCCGACTGCACACTAGATCGTAACACCAACAACTGATTAATTATCCTAATTAAAAGTATGACTCATAGCTCCAGACCGAAGTCACTACACAGAAGTAATGATTAGTTTCAATGGTTGTTTAGAATGATCTTAGAATCGCAGACCGCAATAGCTAGTTTTTCACATCATCCCCCTGCGAAAGTTTTTTAGCGCCTGCTAAAAATTCAGAGATAACGAGAGTTGCTACCATAATTCGAGAATTAAAAATAGATGGAAAATTTCAGGAAAAAGAAAACTACATGGGCGACCAGTAAGCAACCGTTAAGAAGTCCTGGCGCTTTTACTGCCCATGAAAGAAAGTAACTTCAGAAGTAAGCCAAGCGACTTACAAAAGAAAGTACAAAGTTTAAAGAAAAGTTTGGTAGCGAATTGGTAGTCAAATGCAGGCTAATCGAAACTGGGGATTAACTGCTTACATGCACGTAACTTGATAACATTTTAAACGATACTGCGATTCAAATTTAGATTAAACGAAAAGAGAATAAGTATAAAATCGAGAATAAGGAATCGAAACCCCATATGAAAAGATAGTACCCAAAAGCCGCTATGGTTAGAAATCCAAATTCACTCAACTCAACCCAACACACAAAACTTACACGCTGACAATTACAAATACACAGGCCTGACAGTACAAAATCACCACTGTACATAGAGTAGATGTGACAAATTTATGCTTTACAACAAAGTTTCAAAAGAGTATATATGACATAGTATCTGTACAACGTTGTTCAAAAGAGTAAATATGGCATTTATAGCAAACAACAAAAATTCAAATTCCTAGCAAAACAAGTATGACAGAGAACAGTGAAAAAGTACAAGTAATTCTATACAACGAAATTAACTAACTATTAAGTAACTAACAACAAAATATAATGACAAGACAGACAAACTATACATATTCTAACAAAAAAGAAAACAACTTCAAACAAAAACAACAGGATTACAGGTTCATGTATTGAAAGCCCAGACAGAAACTGCCGTTTACAGCACAACCCGTCTTAGCTCAACTCTTGGCCCTTGGCTTAAAGCCCTTATCTCTCGGAATTGTGCAATAGCAAATAGCAGTTTAAAGAGAATACAAAAATCCCAATAAATTTCAAAGAGAATTTCAAGTAGAATTTAACAAACAGCAATAATATCTATATATATATCCTAATAAGTCCTAACAAATATAAGTTATCAACACGTTATCAACTTCTCAGTTTTAAATGGTTTTGTTATCGTTTCACCCCGTGCGAAAGAAATGAGTTCCTACGAATTCCACAAAACAAATCCGAAACCTAGCTAAACAAAAACAAACAATAAAATCGAAGTAGACAAACAAATATAAACAGAACAACAAAACAAAAATTAAGGCAAGCGTTTAAGGCTAAATTTTAAAGTGAATAGAAACATTTTCAAAGACAAAAGACTATAAAATGACTATTACAGTATAAGACAAACAAATATGACTATGAAAAAGTTCTAATACAAGGCATGTTTCGATTGGCAGTGGTATGGCTACTCTGGGGCACCGGCCCTCGAGCCTGGTCGGAAGGCTACTACGGGGCACCGGCCCTCGAGCCTTGTCGGAAGACTGACATCACCGACAACGTCTACCGTTTGTAGCACCGTCGAAAAATACCACGGAAAGAGCCGTAAAGCTGAAACACAAAGGGGGTTAGACAAACATTTATAATGAATCTTCGTACTCATAACTTGAGATTTGTGATTTGTGCCAAGAATTTATAGTTGGGATAAGCGCAAAATAGAAAAGAAATTAGACGTTTAGATATTACGTTTTAACAGAGAAACTAGAAATTCACTTCAAAAGAGAGAAAAAAACCATGTTACACCGCCATTTCACTTGGTTTTATGAGGTGTGTTAAATAACAATACAAACTAACTCTAATTCACTGCGTCAATACACAAAGCATGAACCTATTTCGCTATGAAGTGTGGCTTGCCGAAGCATAAGTACAAAAGAATACAAAAACAACTGTACAGCAAATAAACTACATAAGAACTAACGCAATATTTTTGGATTTTTAGAGGTTTTAGATTAATATACGGCAAAGATTAAGCGAAAAAATACAAAACAAAATGCCAAAATTAGAATGCAAAAGCATATCTGTACACGTACAAAATACTACTAACTTCAAAAATAATACCATAAAGATTAAATACCACAAATTAGAAAATAGATAGCAAGCCAAACTTCAATAATAGTTAAATTCTTCATTTAAACGTATCTGAGGCGTTTTAGGTATGAACGTATTACTGGTATTGCCTCTTATTATTCCTTCTTTCTTTCTGGTTAACCATCATATATGTACGGTGTGTACTGGTTAACTGACAAACTTTGCTTGCTTTTCAATAAATTCCAGAATTCCAATAATTCCGATAAGATAAACAGATAAAAATACAGGTTAGAAAAAATACTGAACGTTAGCTTTTAATAAATTCCGGTTAAATGACTGGCAAAAAGACAAAACAAAAAATTACTGCGAAAAGTAAAAATACTGATCTTGATGAACAAAAGCCGACAGATAGTTCCGATTATTTGCTACAAAGTCCGTTCGAGGTGCCTTTTCTGGCTGATGAGTCAAATTCACATGATTTACTTCTTTGTCTTCCAACTCCATATCTGACGATTCAGACTGACTTTGCTCTGAACATGAACTTTCAGTAGAATCATACTCAAAAAGAAATCTTCCAGGAAAATCAGGGTCTGGAATCTTATGAGAATGTCGTTTCTGAACACGTTTCACCCTTTTATTCGACTGAAGTTGACCAGATGATGAGCTTGGGTCATTTTTATGTTGGTCTTTAACGTTAGTTTCCCTCTCCACGTTCGGAAATAGATGTTTCGCTGCCTTTTCCTCGGTATCAGGTGCCTCATCTATGGTTCTAAGTCGATTTAATCGTGCAACTAATTGGTCTTGAGACATTTCAGGCATTGTTTCTTGCACAGGTTGCATATTTGCATTTTTCGTCCTTGACTTTTTATTATTTGAGGCATCTGACTGTTTTGCAGCATTAGTGGTACAGGTTTCATCTTTTCTGTTTGAAGCCTCCAATACATTGTCCCCCGAATCAGGGACTCGCACTGTCGCGCTTCCTTTTGTAGATGAACCTTGACTACCTACCCCAGCTGTACTTGTACTTGGTACCGTTTGATCCATCGTCGCCTCTTGCTGTTGCCCATTTTGGCGCCTATTTGCGTTTGAGAAAGTCACAGCGTTTCCCACAGGAGACCTGTAACTTTCCCACCCGCGCGCATTTCTGAAATTATTTGTTCCGAAAAACAAATTTGGTTGTCGTGGCACAGCAAGGGGCTGCACGTTTCGCGGACATCGCTGATTACCGTTACTGGGATACCAGTAGCCATTGAAACCTGCATTTCTCCGTTCTTGCGCGGGGGGGCGCCCATTCTGATTTCGAATTGGGGGCGCCCCTCCACGAAAATTATTGCTATTATAGCTTATTCGTGGAGAAAAAGATCTATTTACAGGATAATTCAATCGACTTCGACTGTAGTTGAATGAATTATTCTGGTTTCGTGACCCAGTGTTATACGTATTCCGCGAATTTTGAGGAAAACGCCATTGAGATCGAATTTGATTTGCTCTAGCAGCACTGATAGGAATCAGTGGAATAACCCTTTGATTTTGGTTATTCTGCCCAGTCAAAAACTGATGTTGCTGTTGAAAATTCACCTGGGGAGGAGATCGAGGAATTTGGGGTGGGGGCGGGCATTGGTTAAGGCTTCTGCCAAAGCACGTATATCAACATTTTGCAAGAAATTTTGCAACTGGGACTGAAGCAAATTTCGAGGGTTATCCTGGGAATTTTGAGATCGTTGGCCCCTCGTTACATCAGCATACGTAGGAGTAAAAACCGCGCAAATTTGATTTGAATTTAAAACCTTTTCGTGCGGAAAAAGTTTCGAAAGACCCTCCAAAAAGTTGGGGGTTTTTTCTGACAACGAGTTGATTTGCGGGTTTTTCTGGGAGATATACGTATTTGAATTTCCGGGTGACGAATTTACTGCGGAGGAGCACCCCCGGAATTTATCGTGCTCCCCGCTTGCTGAAAACTCTGCAAGGCTTGCAATAACTGGGACGTTGGATCCATTTCGGGCTGAACCGGGGTCAAATAATTTATCGTCGGATTTTGCTGGTTACGCCCTTGTCCTTGCGACTGAAACAGGCGTCCAGTAGATGGATCCACAAAAATACTCGCACTTTGAGTGTTTCGGTTATTGGAGGAGTTGCCTCCCCTGCGGCCTCCTCGACCTCGAAATGATCCTCGATTTCCTCTATTCCAACCACCTCCCGAATTTTGGTTGGAATAACCGTCATTTTGCCGGTTATTATAATTTCCCCTATTTCCACCAAAATTTCTTCGATTTGGGTTACTTCTACCCCTTGAACCTGAATTATTTTGCCGATTTAAGGCACACTGAGGGGAAATGTGGCCTGGATTGCCACACGTATAACACGTTCGTTGGTCCATTTGATCTTTTTCTGGTGTTTTCTCCGTTCGTTCCGTAGATGCTTGAACAGCATTTACAGCACCAGAAGCAGCACTAGTTGAGGGTTGGCACTTTTCTGAGTCCGCTGACTCGCCTTTCGTGGCTTCCAAAACTAAATCCCTCTGAGCATTACGTATTTTCACTTTCTTGATTTCGTCCTCCAAAGTTTTTAACCTCTGATCTAAATCACTAGAACTTTCGAGAAATTCTGACGAAACTGCACAAACCTTGGCTTTAGCCTTCCCCCGTTTTTCCTTCTTGGGGGTTTTTTCTGGCTTTTCTGATTTATCCGATTCGGCTGAATCAGAATCGCACTCCTCTTCAAGTCTCGACAGTTGAGTGACGATTTTTCGCAATTTAGCCATTGTATGGCCCCAATTTTCCAAATCAGATAAAAGCGAAATTCCAACTATCTTCAAATTAGGTTTCAGGCCTTTTCGAAGTTGCTCGAAAATGTTCACAGCTCTCATGTCGTCACTTTCGTTTGGAAAGGCCTTTTTTGCCAACATTTCCAATTCGGACACAAAATCTTGCACATTCTCGTCCTTTTTCTGTGTACGTACATAAAATTTGCGAGAATGTTCAACGGCTGTCCGTTGAACCGGCTCATAGAGCGTTTTTAAGAGCTCTTTTAGCTCTCTGTACGTACCTGGCATTCCCAAGGAGGAAAGCCGGTGAATAACTTTTTCGCCCAATTTGGCTAGCAAAATTGAGTAATATTTGTCGTTTTCGACGTCGTTGGCCTTAGCAATGGCCTCGAAACTGACGATCCACTCGTCAGGGGTCAGGGTCGTATCCCGACCATTATAATTGCTCAGACCCTTGAAAAGGGTAATCAAATTTTTGAGCTCAGCCATTTTCTTTTCTCTTTCACTACGTAATTGAGCTCTTAGCCTTGTCTCCAGATTTCGGTTTATTTCCGCCAAAAAACCCAAAGTTTCAAAAATATTATCCCAATTGACCCAATTTTCACTAGGATTTTCTCCACTCAACGGGTCACTAATTTTGGGAAAAATCTAACTCAAAATACTCAAATCGGTGACAAAAACTACCGTTTCACCTCCAATCGACACAAAAAAACACGAAAAACAACCAAAATTGGCCAAAAAGTTATATACGTATATATCAAATTGAGGGGGGTAGGGGGGCGACGCGATTTTTAGCATTTTCTGGTTAATGTAACCAATGAGACGAAACGGATTTTTTGTTTTCGACTCAAAAAAGCAGAAAAAAGTGTTCGAAAATGCTAAAAACGACACTAGGATTCCGAAAAAAAATTGAAAATGGGGGTTTTAGGGGGGGAGGTCAAAAATCCCTAAATACTCTAAAAACACGGAATACGGACAGAATCTAGCCTAAAATCGCAATTTGCGTTTAGGCTCACCGATATTTTAGGCTAAAATCGCGATTTTTTTAGCGATTTTTCGATTTTGGGGGTCGATTGGGGGGGGGTCAAAAATCGTCAAAATTTGGCCTAAAACTTCAAATTTTGGCCTTAAACGCCCTAAATCGAGTTCTGAGCGTAAAAACAACGCTCCAAAAATTTATTAGGCCCAAAATAGCAAGAAATTAACCGATTTTGACCTCAAAAATGCTTGGAGGGGGGTCAAAAAATTTCACAAAATTTCGAAAAAATTTTCAAAATTTTGCCTTTAAATTGCCTAAAATAGGTTCCCGAGCGTGAAAACAACGCCCAAAAAATTTATTTCAGGCCGAATGAGCAAGATTTTGGCCTAAATCGACCCAAAAATGACTTGGGGGGGGTCGAAAAAAAATTTTCAAAATTTGACCAAAAATTCAAAATTTTGTCTCTAGTGCGCTTCTGTTGCTTTCCTAGTGTTAAATATTCCCGAAAACAGGAATTTTTAGCACCAGGGGGTGGAAAAAACGTCCACAAATTTTCCTAAACTAAGAATTTTGAAAATTTTATACCCGTCTTGGGGGGGGTTTGGGGGGGAGGGGGGGATCGCTCAAATCTACCTAAACTTTGTTAAATTATAGGTTATTGGGCTGCCCCAATAACCCTATGCAGTTTCCAGTTGAATTCCTCGCCTCAAACTACCTGGGGGGGAGGGGGGGAGGGTGTCCAACACCCCCTAGCTACCAATCCTAAACTTTCCATTTTTCAAAAATTCAAAGTTGCACCCTCAAAAAATCGAAAAAATTAAAAGTCGTTTTTATGAAAAACTAAGTATCATAAAAGAATCTCCAGATCACGAGCTTTTCAGAAATGTAAAGCTTTTCGTTCAACTCGCAAAAATGAAAAAGTTATTTATATGTGAAAATTGTCAAAATAAACGAATTTTTGAAATTTGACAAACCGGACAGTGGTCCTGTCACGGTCGCCAAATATCAATCCCCGGTTTACTGTCCGGTTACTAAACCGGAAATTGGTTGGCGAATCTGTTGCAGGTTCTTCTAAGGGTGCAACTACTCCGAAAATAGAATCCTAACCTAACTTCCTACCCTAATCAAACATGAGGCAATGTTGGCGTACAAATGTATTTATTAAAGTAACTTACAGTTTTAATCCATAAAGGAGGCAAGCACGGCTAATACAAAGTATGGCACTATTGGCCGACTGCACACTAGATCGTAACACCAACAACTGATTAATTATCCTAATTAAAAGTATGACTCATAGCTCCAGACCGAAGTCACTACACAGAAGTAATGATTAGTTTCAATGGTTGTTTAGAATGATCTTAGAATCGCAGACCGCAATAGCTAGTTTTTCACATATATATATATATATATATATATATATATATATATATATATATATATATATATATATATATATATATTTGTGCCATGAAATAATTGTATGAAAACTTTGCTACAATGTTCTAGTAGATACAAAAGGCGAAAAATTGCGCAAAACGCCAGAAAAAATGTTCAATGTTTGCAGTGTTAAAGGGCTGGTTCCGGTTTTTTAGAGCCAGTTCCTGTTTTTCGGAGTTCCGGTCGATCCCATATGTATACCCGGAAGATCATTCAAAATTCTGGGCGTCCACTGGCACTGGGCATTTTTGAAAAAATAAAAACGGCCCGACATGCCGAGCCCCTCCCAGTATTCTTGCCCAGCCACACCAATGACCAGTAGCGCTGAAACAAAATTTAAATAAAATTCAAACATTCAAACAAAATTTAAGAAAACACTTACCCAACTGAATTCTACGACTGTGAGGCAACTCCAGTATGCTGTGCACTAGGATTTTCCGTATATATAGACAAAAATCCAGAATTGAGGTGAGAAACTGAGTTCTGATCTGGAAAAGGATTGAAATTAAGAAACATCAATCCTTTTCCAGAGTGCAAACCACAATTTCCTCCATTTATAACGTAATGAGCCAATCGGCTTATAATATAAAAATCTTAAGGCCGATATATAATGGCGGACGCGGACGGACCTTCACCAGTTGTAATCATAGGTGTAACGGAGATTTAGGGTGGGGGAGGCCCCCAACTTTTTCTGGGGGCCCCTCTGGAAACCCCCTGGACTCAACCCTCACCCCAAAAAATTTTTATTTTTATGCCAAAAATCGCATTTTCAGCCTTTTCTAATGCCAAAAAACATTTAACCATGAAGTATATATATATATATAATTTTGTCATAAGACAGTGGTTCTAAAAACTCGAAAACTTGATTGCCAACAGGTTTCCAAGTCTAAAATAAAGTCAATATTGAGTCAGAAAGTCCATAATACAGCAGAAAACGTGTTTCTCGCAATAATAAACACTTAAAGACAAAAATTTGGTCTTTTTTGGAAAATTTACCCTTAAAACCCAAATTTTGGGCATTTTTCTACCCCCCCCCCCAGTCGGGGAGGGGGCGGGGCGCCCCCACCAAAAACGTTGTGGGGGAGGCTTGAAAAAAGAGCTGGGGGGGCTACCTCAACCTCCTCCCAGCCTTACACCGATGGGCCATAGGTGTAACGGGGATTTGGGTTGGAGGGCCCCCTCCCCCGGAATTTTGGGGGGGGGGCCCTTTTTAGACCCCCCCAAACCTCCCCCAAAATTTTTTTCTATTTTTATGCCAAAAATCGCATTTTCAGCCATTGCTAATGCCGAAAAACATGAAATCATTCAGTAATTTTAACATTAGACAGTGTTTTTAAACTCGAAAACTTGATTGCCAACATGTTTCTGAGTCTAGAATAAGGTCAATATTGAGTCTAGAAGTCCATAAAACCGTTATAATGTAAAGTTGGAAGTGTACCGACCAAACTTTACGAGTGGGAAACTGTGCACAAGGAGAACGTCGAACCTGGAGGAGATGCAGTTCCAGTCGACCTAACTAACCTCGCCAAATTAACCTAAGTGAATCCTACCGAATGGAGTTTAACCACCGATGAGGAGCAAAGACTCAAATAGAAACCTACCCCAAATTTGCTGAAATGTACATGCTTAAAAATAACTAACTACCTACCCAAATGTTTCTTAGAAAAACCCTACTTACCAAATATACAATTCTAATACAAAAACCTAAGCTAAAATTGACGCCCTAAAATGGTCCAAAAAGAGACCACATTTACTTGAAAACAATTATGCTTGATAATGGGGCGAACCCCGAAAATGCGTACAATAAATTTTGAAAACAAGTTACAGTGTTTGAAGTAGCCTAACTAAACAGTGAAACAACAATAGAGAGTAAAATACAGGGTACACAGTGATTTCTACCAAACAAAGATACTACAGTAGATAAGCTAGAGAAAAACTACCCAAGTGAAAGAAACCTAAGCTTATAAAAGAATTTCAAAAGACTTAAGAACAATAGATTTAAGAACAAATAGAGACAAGAAAATTATGAAAAGTCTAGCTCAACAGGGTCAACCTGGAGCGACTAGAAGTCTAGAGGGGTAAACCCTTTAGACATTTAGAGCAACCAATAAATAAGCACAGCTAATAAGGGCAGGATAAGGCACAGTAAATGTAAAGAATATAAGGGGCACGTAGATATAAAAACACGACCGCACACGTTAACGTAGGGACACTAGACTGATGAAATTTTAGAAGTCTAGACAAGACTGGTTTTTGAGACTGCGTGGATGAATTTGATTGGATAAAATTAGGACCAACTTTTAGAGAGAGAGAAGGACGGAAATTTCCAACGCAAACAGGCATACACACAGCGCCAGCTAGTAGCTAGGCTGGCTGACACATATATACGTATTTTCTACATAGGCACATAACAACACGTCTAAGACAATTTCTCACGAATTTCAAAATACACTCTCAACATAAATTTCACACATTATAAATACTAACAAATTAACTTTTCTAACTCTATTTCAAACCAAGATAAAATCACACATACAAATATAATATTTCTAGAGGACTGACGTCACGCCGCCTCATTACAATAAACGTGTAATAAACACGTTACGCCAAAAATTAGGACTTTTGTGAAAAATTTTGCAAAATTTGTCCTGAAAATGCCCAATTTTTGGCCAATTTTCGCGCCTTCGGCGCGACTACCCCCCCCCCAGTTGGGGGGCGGGGCCCCCCAAAATTTCTGGGAGGGGGGTTTGAAAAAATGGCTGGGGGGTTACCCCCCAACCCCCCCCCCCAATTATATACACCTATGCTATGGGCCAGTTGGTCGGAGCCGACCCGTCTCCCCCCCCCACAAATCTCCGTTACACTTATAGTTGATTCGTTCCTGTCTTTTTGTCTGCATAATCGGTTGGAAAACATGGAAATATAGAGATATTTCAATTCGCTTGCTTGTTGAATGAATATGCTGCTGGCTGAACGATGTTCAGAAAACCTTATCAGATTTAAAACCGAACTTTCATAAGCCTGAGGTTTGCTAGCTATTAGTTGCATTCATCGTTAACTACTAACTTAAAATTTTCAAGTTTCAGAATTAAATTATTAACACAGGGACGCAAACAACGGCAAATAAACAGGTGGCTCAATCACTAGTCATTATATTTGATTTTTGTAAAAATTTTTGGATCATGGATCAATCAAGGGGGTTTTAAGATACATTTGGCTCTCCCACAATAAAATGCATTTTACTAATTAACAAAAAGCGGCTCAATCCTAACAATGGTTGGCTCAATCACTCTACTGACTAACAAGTTTGGCTCAATAGGTTTTGGAGTTGGCTCATTCAGTGGGAGTGCCAGGTGTACACACGTACATTTACGGTTACCTTAAAAGAGCTCGGCTCTTCCTTCACGGATTGTCAGTTTTAATGATTTCTTCTTAATTTCATGCTAATTAACATTACTAGCAAAGCTTAAAGTTCCATAATTAAAACCAGCACACTTTTCTCTTTCCAATTATCCAAAAATAATTACCTGTTCTGTGGTTCGATTTTATTTTACACACCGATTTTTCAACCACATGTGAAGACTCCAGTGCAACTGCCAAGTTTCACCACCTTCAATGGTTTTCCGTTAATTACTTACTAATTAACATTAGTAACCTATTAAAAGTTTACATAATTGAAATCAGCACATCCTCCTCCTTATATTTACCAAAAAATAATTACCCTTTCTGTGGTTCGTTTTTATTCTGCAAGCCATTCTTTATCACATATGGGAGCTTCGGCTGGCCCATCGAACTGTGACTGGTTTTAGTGGTTTTAATTAAAGTTTCACACTAATTAACATCAATAACTGGGTTGAAACTTTTATAATTAAATACAGCAGGTCTTCCTCTTCATGTTTAGCAAAAAATATTTAGTAGTTCTGTGGTTCGATTTTACTTTATAAGATGTTCTTTGACTTTATAGGGAGAGCTCGGCTCGTCCCTCAAAACATTAGCAAGCTTTCTCAAGCTTTGGATCTGCTTTCAGTTTAGCTAAAGTAAATGAATTTAAAACATATTCCCTTAAAGGAAATCAGTTAGTTGAAGTTGGGTTTTTGTTTACTGGTTTTGTAGTTGTTTCATGTCTTACCTACTTCGTACGTAATTGTATTACATTGTTGTCTTTTGTCAGTATAATTATATGGGCTCGTACCTACAGTAATCCAATAATTTAAATGTAGCTACCTAATGGCAGTCTTTCATATAGGGTCCCCTCTGGGACAGGTGTAGACTTGTTTTCCTTAAACGAGAAATTAAGGTTCGCCTTAATTTCTCGCATGAGTGCATTTATTTGGCCTTTGTAAAATTTCTCCTTTCTTTTCTAACAATAGGGAAAGGGAACAACTTAATTACCCTTTCCCGTTTTGCGTAAACACTTGAGAGGAGGCGGTTCTCCCGCCCGATTCTGATCAGCGTAATCATTGCAATCATGGCTTCATGACCCAATCAGAATCATTTGTTACGCGCACTTTTTTCGCAAAGGCAATTTCGGCCAATCAGAAGAATGATTGCCGAAATTGCCGTGATTGACAGGTAGACTTGTTTTGAACATCAGTCTTACCTCGTCTTCCGAACTGTACGGCCGCTTTTGGCCTCTCCCTTCACTCCCCCCTTGTTTTCTCTATATAGGGCGTTACTATGCCCAAATTTTCCCCCACTCCGGAACGGGGCTAGTGTATTAACACTAGCCCCTTGTCAATTTTTGGGGTTTCAGATTTAAGGGGATTTAGGTATACACATCCCACCTTAGGCTCTCCTCCCCGTTTTGCTCTTCTCTTCATATGCTAGTTTTTTAAAGGCGATTTCTCTCTTTTTCTGGGAATCGCTTCTGAGATTTATTAAAGGACCCAAAGGTCCTCTTCTAAAATACCCCCCTGAGAATAATCCGTTAAATTAAATCATTTTTATTCACTGTTGTAAATGATTCTGATTTGTAATATCCATGCAGATATTACCTGGGTCGCGTGGATTTCCGAAAGGAAATCCACTGAGAAGCTAGGACTTTTGGGAACCCTCCCAAAAGTCCCTAATTTCACGTTCAAATTCAAATTTTACTCCATTTTAAAGCACAGAACGCACTCTCAAACTTTCACCAAACTTTTCAAAACTTTCAAACCCTCAGTTCAGCTTCTTAGGGAGATTTCCTGGACCCAGGAAATATCAAACGGTTAAGACCTTTTAACTAAGGTTTTAACCCATTTGATTCAGGCTCTAACCATTACCTGCCGGTGATCTCCTGCTACCTGCCTGGATCCCTTTCTCCTTGCTGCACCCCTTGGATCCTGCTGCTCTGCCTGCCGTGGATCCTTGCTCTCTCCCAGGATTCGGCTGATCCCTGACCTCGTGGATTCTTGCCTGGATCAGATCTCGGAGCCTCGTGATTCGTCGGTGTGAGGAACCTCGCCGTTCCCCCTGGCCCTTGCTGCTCTGATCGGTCCCGCGGATCCATTTCCTTCCCGCTCTCCTGGCCTTCCAGGACCTTCAAGCCGAGCCCTACTTCTCCCCTCTTCCAGATCTCTCAGGATTTATAAGGTGCTTTCAGTAGAACTGTTCGTAGACTACAATAGGGAAAAACAGTCTGCCAGGGCTGGATAGAGTGCACACGATTGGTCATCATTCAGGGTGATTTGTCCGACACCCTTTGCTTCTTCTTGCATCATTCAGGGTGATTTGTCCGACACCCAACTGCCATTCTGACTTGGATTCTTGCCGTGCACTGCTATCCCCCCTGGTTGAGGCTTGCTCCCTCGATCAATCGACGACTGCTTCTCAAACTTCAGCCGCCTATCGGCCTTAAGAGCCTGTTTCAAGGCTGCCAAACTTTAGGATTGTGGGTTCGGAGTTGGGACCACCCAGAAGAACATCATTCTAAAAGCGATTGACTCTCTTTATTGTCTCTCGAAAAGTTATGTTTCTTTCTTCTGTAAAATTGTCTGTCTTCTGTAAATCGTGCCTTTGAGGGTGCAAAACTATTTTTGTACTGTAATTCCTGGGGAAGTCTAAAAGACCGTCTTGCCTTTAGCCTTCGGCCGCTTCCTTAGGCAGGAAGTAGGATATTAGCTTCTGGCTGTCTGCCGAGCGGGCAGTTGGAACTAGTATCTAGAGCTCTGGGAAGGGTGGAAATCTGTGCGATATTGACTGTTTTGTAACTCTGAACAGCATATAGGACACAGTTTGCATATAGGCAGACCCCCTCGAATCTTAGGTTCGGTAGACAGAATATAGTGATTCGATAGTCTAGGAACTGCACCAGATCCTGCGATATATTATCAATTCATTCGAAATTTTATAGGTTTCAAGTTACCTTAAACTTAATTTAATTTCTTGGTAAATTTGGGTTTATGAAAGACTGCTGATTAGGGACCTGATTCAATCATACAACATAACTTAAACTAATCTCTTTCTGGTAAAGGTACGAGCCCAGATAAGTTGTAAGAGTGTGAATTGGTTTGCTGTTTAATTGTCTGTCGTTGGAATTGCCTTGACTGTTTTCTACTGTTGTATTTGTGTTCTTCTCTTTATTACTTGCAATTGATTATCCGTACCTCTTTTATCCTTTCTCTTAAACTCAGTTTGTCTCTATCCTAAATTTCCCCGTTTGCGTATAATCTTTTGTTCATTAAATTAGTAGCTTGTACTTCTGCTTTCTTTAGGCCTAGGGGACTAGTTAGGTCAGCTTTAGCTTTACTAGGTAGGAGTTGAGTATTGGTGGACTTGCGGTTTAAAGTTAGTATTGGTGGACTTGTGGACTAGACCTTTACCACTGTTGGTTTCTCGAGCGCAGAGCGAAGAGAAACCCGGGATTGTAACGAACTTTTATCCTAAATTTCTTCGGTTGCGTATAATCTCTCGTTCATTAAATAAGGTGGACCATCCCGGATCGGGCACGCACTAAACCAGGCTGCTTGGTTCGACGGATATAAGAGTTGCCTTAGCATCTCGTGTTCACCTGGCTGTAGTGTTTCATAGTACCTCTCAGTCTCAGCTACAGTTGCCCATAAGTTAAAATTAATCTTTGGTGGACTCTTTGACCTTTCTCTCGGATCCTTTCACTACATATTTACATTCAAATAATGATTTTTTAATTTACAAGCAGAGCACACCTTTATCTTAAGAATTTCATACACGATAGTGATTAATATTTAAGTTAACTGAGAATCGACAGAGATTTTGTTAGAAAACTGATATTTTGCACAGGATTCACAAGAACACTTCATAACACGATTTAATTATAGAATTGCTTTTAAAAAGCTTCCCAAAGTTAGTAATTATCATTTATTAATTGATTATAGTCATTAATTATTTATTTAATCCCTAGTTAATAGTTAATAGTAGTTATCAATAGTTAATAATTATTAGTAATTAACAGTTAATGGCTAATAGTTATTAAATGTTAGTAACTATAAGTTAGTAAGTACACATAATTGTTAAGTATCAGTTACTTGACAGCGACAACATCAAAACGAGTAACTTTGCACTTAAAATCTACTGTTTTAACGTTTTGACTGATTTCCTTTGATGTTGCCGCTATGATAAAGCGTATGCTCATATTTAGGTCACTTGGCCCATATTAGGAACCCCGGTGCTCATATTAGGCAACGTTTTTACCCTATGTCTATGTGTTTAAATCGGATTTGCCCATATTTGGGCCACTTCCCCTACGTACGTAACATCCTTTCCTTCCATGATTATGTGTGCGAAGAGGCAAAATATACTCTCATGTCGAAACCTGAAAAACTAGCAATAGACAAATTCTTAACTTAATCGTGTAGTTTTTTAAATGCTTGTCGTTGTAGTGTCCTCATAATATTTGTAATGTCCTGTTAAGCTTAGATCTAGGTTTGAAACTACAATCATTGCGTTGAATCTTAACTAGAAAATGAAAACTATTACATGGGCCCTGAGAGTCTGAAATCTTTATTTTAAAGTCTAAAATTCTCCATGCTCTACACTACTGTAAGTGTTTTATCCCTGCTGCTATTTTTTTGGAGGGAGAGGGTCAAACTATGGGTTTCAAATCTCGGTAAGAAGGAAAATCTCAACAAAACAAGGTTTACAGATTCTAAGTTTTACTTTGCATTTTTTGCAATTGTTATGGCTTACTATACATATCTTCAGGAACCAATTATGATTGATTATATTTCATATTCTATGAATCCTAGCCATACGAAAAAATATTTCCAAGGAATTTCCGCTGAGTGAAACTTCAATCATACAACTAAATGAATATTTTACTAAAATATATAATGATAAAACAGAAAAGTGCTAATGTTAAACCCTATGATTAGAATTAAATGATGTTTGACTTTGGCAAAGTATTTTGTCCCAATTTGTTTGATTCAAAAAGCTATGTAGTTTACTTCACATTATTGAGTGCAAAATCGTGCAAATCGTTTTGATTTTTTCCGGCTTACTTTCAATATTTACTTTCCATTGCTACAAGGAAAGCAAAACTTTTGTCCAACTTGATATTTTAGTCATCAAAAATGTCCAAAATGGTAATAAAGCACTCACCGCACCCCAATAAAGTATTTTTAATTTTTGCAAGCTTAAATCTGAATTTTCAAAAATAACGGGTCACCGGGTCACCGGGTCAGGGGTCGACCGGGTCACCTGGTCAGTAAAGAGTGACCCGGTTTCATCTCTGGTACGTATGTAACATCCTTTCCTTCCATGATTATGTGTGCGAAGAGGCAAAATAGAGAACTCTAATGTCCACACCTGAGAAACTGTGAAAGTATTTTAGGAATTATGATCCAGTAACCTTAAGCAAGCGTAGACAATAGAATAAGAGTATGAGACTCTTACACTACTCTTACTTGTACTGAAAGTGCTTGATGACATTCACGGTTCGTTAACTAGCCCCCCCCCCCGGCCCGTAAGTCTCCCTAGGGCGGGAGGGGTCCCAACTTATACAATTTACATGCTTTCATATAAGCGTGTGTCTGCTCCCGGATTAGCTAATTTTCTTAGGTTTACGGTAGGCATTGTATTAGTAATTTCTAATTAATTAATTATAACTATAATTAGGTTCGTATGATTAAAACTATTTCGACAATTTTTTGTAGCATTTTTCTGCTCTTTCCAATGATATAAAAAATTGTTGCATACTACATTCCTACAAATTTTTGTTTTGTGCAACAATTTTTATATCACTGGAAAGAGCAGAAAAATGCCGCAAGGTTGCCGAATTAATTTTTAGTTACATTAACCTAATTAAGGATATAATCAATTAATTCAATTGAAATTCCTACCATAAGTCTAAGCTAATTAGAAAATCAGCAAGCAGGCACATACTTATATGAAAACACGTAGTTAGTGTAAATTTGGGACCTCCCGAGACTATCGAGGCGGATCCAGAGTTAACGAACCGAGCATGTCAAGCATGTTCAGTACATAGTAGTGTAAGAGCTTCATACTCTTATTCTTATTCCATTATGTAGGGGAAGTTGCCCAAATATGGCCAAATCCGATTTTAGCACAGAAAGATAGGAGAAAAAAGTTTCCTAATATGGACACCTGGGTTCCTAATATGGACAAGAGGTGCCAAATATGGACACACACTTTATCATAGCGGCAACATCAAAGCATTTTAGTAAAAACGCTAAAATATGGCATTTTCAAAAACAAAACAATATTTTAAACATTGTGTTCAACCTCTGAGACTATATTATGCTTCATAAAACTATTTTTAGCTTTAAAATTTGTACAATGACGGTTTACTGCTAATTCAACTGAAATCATCAGTTTTTAAGCAAATTTTTTATGAATAATTACATCAAAGGTTCATTTATCAATTCGCCAAAACTCTTACATTAAAACTTTAAGCAAAAGTCAGCCAGATCTTACAACTGAAAAACCCGTGTTTTTACATGTAAAATAGGTTAGATTTTACATTGACCATATTTGGGCCCTCACAAAATTTCGGCTGGCCATATTAGGGCACATCGTTGAAAATGGCACCTAAATTAGTTCTCCTGCACAAAAAATTTTACTGGGTCAACTTTAAGTTTTGACAATAATAATAAGGAATAATCTGCAAACAATTCTCTATAAAATGATATAAAAATTGTTAGTTAGACCTCAACTGCAGTTGAGAATCCTTGTCTTGAAAAAGTAACTTTCCGACCGCATAAAGTAACTGGTTCGAAAATCAAAAGTTGACTAAAATTAGAAAACAATTCTGGTTTAATTTAATACTGGACAGTTTTTGCTGAAAGTTGGCCACTCCAATAGCAACATGTATATCTCGCCACTGCGAAAGTTTTATTTCAATTCACCTTGATAAAAAACCTACACACCTATCCAAAGTCAACGTTGGCCATATTCGGCATTTGGCCATATTTGGGCAACTTCCCCTACTCTTGATTTGACTAAAATGGCACCACGTGTCCACAAAGTAAAATAGAAAATTAGCATCTAGTTCATAAAAATTGAAAACAATGCTCGCTATCGATGACTAGCGAACCCAGAAATAAATTGATATTATTATTATTATTATTATTATTATTATTATTATTATTATTATTATTATTATTATTATTATTATTATTATTATTATTATTATTATTATTATTATTATTATTATTATTATAATTAATATTATTATTACAAGACTAGTGGCTGTGTGGCAGCAGTTCGGTATAGTTTACCACATATAACCAGTACACCAGATTGCTATAGGTATGTAGAATTAATCACCTTTTTTAAATTGCATAAATCTAATTTTTAATTCAGAAGCAAAGCTGACACCTTTCTTTTGAAAAGACTGTTTATTTTTAAGTTCTATATTCCGCTGTACTGTTTGGTGGCAGAATAAAGAACACCTCACTTAAAATAGACTCTGAGTGAAAATTGTCCAGGATTTTCGAAGATTTCACACAAGTTTTCAATTACCCATATTCATTCCGCCGATTTTTTCAGCCGCTCAGCAGGCTTTATTCTATGATTACACGATACGTCGTTAGACTCATGTAATTTTTCTGAATCTATACGGTCACAACTGCGGAGTATGTATAAATAGCTATCCAAATTAAAACTATTTTTTATAAGCTTTCCTATCTCAAATGCCATGATAGTTAGGTAAGTTAAATAGTAAGGTTTACATTAGTTTATCATTCATCAAAACTAAAAAAATTAGTTCTTGAAAATCCTTCGCTAAAAAGTGCGCATCACTGGGCTATTTTTGTCAACTAGCTGAAGAAGAGTTGCTGTTCACAGAGGTACTTCATGTAGCAACTGAAATTTTTATTACAAAACTATGGAGGCTTTGAGATCAAATCCAAAACTCTCGAGGAAGTACCTTTTTCAGCAATCGAAAAATTAAATCCCAAATTTTGAAATCAAAACTGTTCTTTCTTAATCAGAAAGTTATGGATAAAAGTAAGGTAAAACTAAGTTTTTTTCAAAAATCACACCATCAAAATCTTCCGCAAAATAACGCGCACCTTTGAGCTCCTCCCCTGATCGCACGGATGGTTCAATTAAAAAAGTTCAAGAAAACAAATTGTAAGTTTCATTATTCTCTACAAGTTGACGATGAAAAATTTCATTGTTATTGTTATCGTAAAAATTAAGGTAGTTTATTAATATAATTATTGTTATTGTTATTATTGTTATTATTATTATTACAAGTTCATTTTGCTTAGAACTGAAATAAAAAAAGAATTCAAAACATTTTAAGTAGTAGAGTGGATCAATCCTCAAAAGTATAAAATTATTTTCTAGACTTTCCACTTTCTTCCACTGGCAATAATGCTTGGAAATCAGAAGAATTTTTCGGGGTACCAGAAGAATCTTCTTTACTGCCTCTTTCCCAAAAATCATGGTTCCTGGTTTTGCCGTTAACGATATGTTATTGTTAGCGTGATTTTTCATAGTTTTCCCTGGACTGCCACACCCCCGTTGCTTTCGCGAGGAGGGGTAACGCAGAACCAAAATTTGCTCAGGGACCATGGTTTGGCGTTGATTAATTGCATGAGCAATTATCCGAGGCGGCTGCAAAGCAACTACCGGAGCAGAAGTTATCACAATACTTCGATCGCATCATGACTACCCGTCAGCTCCATGCAAAGGTTTCCCCCTGGACGGCCAACTCCTTCAAAACTCGGATAAGTTCAAATACAATTAAGGGGGTATGTTTAGCTACTGTAGTACCATTCCTACAATAATCAATTTTGTTGTCAGCTGACAACAGAGCACTTTGATTTGCGAAAGCTTTGAAGTAACGGTTTGTTGAAGTCTAATAATGGATTTATAGGATCCGAATTTTCATGTTTGCGGCCGATTAGTGCAGATGGTACATTCACCCAACCTGATCATCCTAACGTGTTGCGTAGAGTATTCCAAGAATCGTATGTATGTTTAAGTAGTTTGCAATAAACAAGGGTACCCAAGGTAGGACTTTTGACAATAGGCTTGGGGGGTGAAAAAGGTCCTCCTGGGTCTTTTGTCAACCTAAGGAAGACTTTTAATTTCTGTAACTTAGCTTAGCGATGGCAGAGGCAAATAAAGTTCCTGGCCAATGACTAGTCTGATCGTAGGCACAATTCCCGAGCAAGAAACGTAGGTCACCGCTCCGCCGAAATTGGTGGGCCCGTGTGCTGCCATGCTGGGGGTAGTGCACGCTAAAGAACCCTTAATCCACTTATCGTCAGGAGTAGGGCGCGGAGTTCCCGGTGGAAGGCACCCCCTTCCCCTTGGGATATACCAGCACTTCTGCAATGTGGTCCGCCTACCTCCTGCGAGGGAGTGTTGGGTGCAAACGAGTCATGTACTCAAAATGGATCACACAACTTTCCGGGTTTGTCTCTGACCCCACCCCATCTGCGCTTGGGGCTTGGAGTGTCAAAAGATGCTGTGCTCCTCTACCTTGCATATGAGCAGTTAATGGATGTCTTACTACCGGAGCCGAAAGGCCAAGAAGGTGTCTTCTCCAGCTTCCCATTGTGGGACAGCATTCAGGCGACGAAGCGAGAGCCATACTAGCAATGACTGATGGGGAGAGACAAAGGTTAGCGCCCTCATATAGCCTCTTGGCTGAGTAGCCCGGCAATAACAACAACAACAACAACAACAACAACAACAACAACAACAACAACATCGTAGGCACAGGAGCCTGCATAATTGCAGACTCCCCAAAGTGCAAAGTCTGCTTACAAGTGGGGTGGCCTTGGAACTGATTAGCCGGTATGAAAGATCAGGCGAAGATTATGGTTTCCACTGATGGATCATAAATCCTCTGAGTAGACGAGGTGTTGGAGTCCTGATCCACGATACATCAGGAACCATCGATTGTCTGTCTGTTGGTAATCCAATATTGCCTTCTGCATGCTCTGCTGAGGAGGCTGCGATTGTAGAAGCATTGGGCCATTGTATTGATGCAGACAAGACAAACTGTGGAGTTGTTGTTCTCTCTGACTCCTTAGGTGCCATTCAAACAATAATGTGAGGGGGATCTGGTGGTCAGACAGCGGATACAACGATTTGATTAAGAGATAATTTTTGTATGGGTTCCAAGTCTTTGCGGCATTGCTGTTAACAATTATGTTGATCATCTAGCTAAAAACGGTTTGGAAAGAGGGCCTGAAAAGCTCGGAACTTCTGCCCCTGGAGAAATTACCAAGCTGATACACAAAAGTTCAGTTCAGCTGATACAAAAGAGTTCAGTGCACTGGAGAAAGCTATTTTCAAGGAAAAAAGGGATACCTTTTATAATTACGTTACATCAGGTTTGATGGTTACAAGCTTACATCAACCTAATTGAGAGTCACCATCAAGTTTTGAAACTTCGGAGTTAAAAGGTTACTTTTTTATGCAGTTGGGATAAACTCTCTGTGCAAATGTATTGATTTGACTTGCACACATTTCTGAGGTGAAAACAAAAACTACCTGACCTTCATACTTCGTTATACAGTTACCATTTGTTTTACCAAATGAACTGATCCGTCTAACTGTTTTGGGATATTTACGGTTTGGCTAGAATGATACCAGGATTAACTTGACTTGACATACAATCCCTCTACAATAGAACAATAGAATGATAGACTAAAAGCTTGCTGCCAGATGTTACATATTAGCTTTGGATGCTCTTTAGTACTGTAATTAATTGGATCGAAGTTGATCGTTCCTATTTTAAAATACTTAATTGGAGCTTATTTTAACCTTCATTTTGAAGGGCCTTATATTTTGGACCAAAATTATAAAAGTTTCTAAGAACTTATCTTTCAGGCCAGCTACTCCTGGCGCGTATCGGATCCATTTTTCATAGTTATGATTAATGTTGTATAAATTATTAGCATTATTACAGGACTAATGGCTAGTCAGTCAGTAGCATAAAAATGGCGCTTTTGGGACAGTGGCACTTTGTGGCAGTTGGTGGCTTAAGGTGGTGGTATCCTTTTGTGCAGTGCTTTTGTGGTGATTTTTTTGAAACGCTATAACTTTCGCAATTTTGGGAGTTGCAAAGAGCTTTATACATCGTTTTAAAGCTTATTATCTGTAGATTTACATGAGCTTATAGAACTGGCAAAATTAGCAAAAGAATAGCAGAAATTTTCTGACAAGCTGACATCTAACAGGATGAATATAGACCAAAAGTTTTTGAACATCGATTTCTCAAAACTGAAGAATCGGCCAAAAGTTCTTTTTGTGCCACGATATGAAGGACATATGGGCCGAGGGACGTTTTTTTGGATTTGGCTCAGCAGGTCTTAACGGTCGAGAAAATCGGCCAAATGCACAGTAACACGAAATTTCGCAACTTCGCATTGAGTTTTCTAGCTACTCAATAAGTTTTAGCCCAAACCAAGAAAAACGTCCCTCCGCCGAAGTGCGAATTTTGATTCTGCCGAAAATCTTCGGAATCTGTCGAGTAGTTTTTGAGAAATCGATGTTCGAAACAAAATAATAGCAGTTTTGCCAAAATGGTTTTTCGGCCAAATCTCTAGCTGAAAGCAATAAAGTCCGGCTAATAGGCATTCATAAAATGTGCATTTAGACGATGTATCGATTGAGTATAACTAAGACAATTTTGTCCTTAACATGTGACAGTAATTTAGAAAAAACTGATTTCCTCGAAAATGGCCATTTTTTGACCCTAAAAACAGTTTTTTGCTTATACTGACTTAACCACTGGAGATAGCTCAAAGGTTGTAAGAGCAAAAATGTTCATTTTCGAGTCCGCTTTCCAGCCATACCAACCAATTCCGTGTCTTGTCTACCTACTGGGAGCTTAAGGCCAAAAACCAAAACTTTCTTATCTTTTGGCCTAAGAATACGGGACTGGTCCTAAAATGTTAAGGAGCACGGAAATAGGTTATTTCGTAAGTTTTAGCCCTTTGCGTAAAGGATTAAAGCCGTAGGAGTCAAAAATACCCGAAAGGAAACCAGCACCTTAAACAATATCGTATGGAATATATTAATAAAATGTATAAAATTACACAATATTTATCATTTAATGCATAAGGTAAACTTTAACTTTAATCTCCATTCAAATACTTCAAAACATGGCCTTCTAACCTACTTTTTTCCCTTTAAAAGCGTTCAAATTCTGACTCCCCTCATTTCTGTTGTGTTTCTTTCTGGAAAATGGCTTCTGCAGTTCTTGCTATAAGTTGTATTGGTGTACAACAAACGGGAGATGTTCCTCTAGAGGCAACATTACTCGTTAAACATCCTAACAACGATCAACTTCATAGTTATCATTTTTATATTCGCGCGCCAAAGGAAATTTACAAGCTTTCCATGGATCAAAAATCTACTGTGCAATTCGTTTCTATGCAAGCATGCCTTAAGTGGAACTCTAGTAATCACTTGGATAGTTGGTCTGAAACTATGGATAAAATCTGCAACATCATTACTGATGCAAACGTCGAATTTGTTATTACGAAGGGGACCAGCCGGTGGAATATGGTGTTATCAGGGCTAATGGAAAGAAAGTGTCCAATTCGGGTGTTCGAAGATGGCGCTCTAGGAATCCCAAGCTTCAATTTTATGTGCAATGACGAAAGTAAACATTGCTGCCCCGATCATATGTTGGAAGAAGGAGCTCGATATTGTTCCGCTCACCGCGCCCATCAATTGCTTGATTCTTTTATCGATATGAAGAAAACAGCAACCTTGGACAGCGAATGAAGCAAACTATATTCCACAAAATGATTCACATTAACTGGACATTTCTTAACTTGCATAAATCTATTATTAACTACTTTTTATTACAAATGGTTCAATGGGTAATGGATTTATTTTTAATTTACATATTTACTGTGTATACTCATTCATGTTTCTTGTTTTTGATAGTCATTCAATAAAGAGTCAGTTGTTATTCGCTTTTATTAGATAAAACAACGAAATTAAACAATAGAATAATGACCATAAGCAAAACTACTAATTCCATCCATCGAAATGTAACGCTTATCATCATAAACAGACAAGCTAATTTTATTTGATGTCAGAGAATACAGTTTGTGCTTGTCGTTTCTGATAAGATTCATTTCATGGCGACATACAGTCTTATCAAACAAAGATGATACATAATCAACATGTTTAATTTGCTTCTTTACAACAGCCTTTTTAACCCCCTTTGCACGTTTCTTTTCTTCACCACCACATAGAATACTATACATTTTAGCCCTTAAACCACAAAATTCAGCAATAGGAATACCGTTTGTTTCATCCTTCATTTTCCCCATAATTTTTTTGTTTTTGGAGGAAAACAAATGATGATCCAAAGGGGAATCACTAAAGTCAAACAAATGTTCATCATCTTTCATATCCTTGTAAATATCTTGACAATGAACAAAATAACACAAGCTATCAGTGTCTGTAAATAATAATTTGAGAGCATTTCCATACTTAGGCATAATATGATTGTAATGGAAATTATACATAAGCAGTTTTGACAAGTCGAGGACAGAAAAACCCACGTAAATAGGTTTATTCAGCTCAACCGTCAGCCGCGTCATGAAAACTGCAGCTAAATCTTCGTTAAAAACAGTCGCCCGCTCAAAACGAGAATTAGCTACTAGTTTACAGAAACGAGACTGCTCATATACAAGTTCCACATTTTTATGAGCACGAACATTCTACATAGTTTTTCCAAACACCGAGTTATTTAGCAGCTTGAACAAATTTTTTTCAAAATCTGTCTTTGCTGCCTTTCGCATATCGGTGTTAAAGCTGATGTATGGACTCATCCACGCTGATTGTTGAAATGCGAGGACTCTGTGAACACGCCCCAGTTTAAGGCCCAATGAAAGATATAATTTAAGATTACGAAAATGTATAATGTATTTGTATTTATTGGAAAGATTGGGCACGAGCTTGAACACCTGAGCAGATTTAACACCAAGCTGCGATTTCAACATTTTACAATACGGAGACAGCATTTGTTCACTGATAGCAATTTTCTCTGGTGCCAAGGGATAACAATTATGCAAATCGTGCAATTCTTTTGGATACAACAAATCAACTTCCAAAACATACCCCATATCCCCCTCCGTATCCACAAACTCCCTTTCAATTTTCCCAATTTCGTCTTCCGAAAGCCACCGAAATTTTGTACATGGTTGTTTCTGCACCATTGACCAGCCATACAAGTTATTCGCATCCAAATACAATATATAAGAACAGTCATTAGAAATATGATAATCGTGAAGATAGGGATTATTTGCTTTGGCATACCGATGAGATATCATCGCCACTCCACCGCGAATCCCTTGCTCAAAAAACATATATTGATCGCTATCTTTGAGAAGTTCAAGCTTTTGCTCTGTCAGTTTAAGACAAGCATCCCATCCAAAACTAGGTAATGTTATGTAATGAATGGGATCCAGGCCATAATGCTGAAGACAAAATGAGCGAAAATTCTCAAAGACATCGGCCAATAACAGTACATCACCAAGCAAGTACAAATCATGATATTCTCCTAAGTTGGTAATGTCAAAGGTGTTCCAAACAGCAAGAGCGTGTTGATAGTCATCGTCAGATACACCTTCACCGCTCAACATACTGTGAAAAGCAGTCTTGGGTGGCAACTGAGTTTCCTGAAATCTAGAACAGTGATCCATGTAATCGTATGGGTAAATTCCTTTCCGTATAAGCATGTTCCATTTTTTAGGATCAGGGAATATTGACTTTAATATTCGCAGCTGTGACGGATTCAGATTTCCAGCCAGGGTATCCAATGAAGCCATCAAAAACTGACAGCTGTCAATGAAACGCAATCGCCACGTTGGTTTTTCTCTGCCGAATCCACCAATAATTTCTTCCTGCTCTAGTTTCTCCTCGAATTCACCTATAGCCTCGTCTTCTCCATTTTCGTCACTAGCAACGGATTTGTGAATACTAAAACTGAGGTAATCCTCCATCCCCTTGGCAACGGCTTTAAGTTTTAGTTTTTCTTTCTTACAAAGCTTTCCAATTTCCTGCATAATGATGTGTCCATCATATCTTCGTAAATTGTGAAACACCACTGCTACATCTCGATTCAATCGATGGTACTGATTGCATTTATTATGCACCGCTCCTCTGAACTTTCCACACATGTGACAATGATCTCTTACACGATCTTGTTGCATTTCTTTTCCACAGAGTTCACAATCCTTGTTTATCTGAAAGAGCTCTTCTTCTCCAGCAGTCAAATTCATACTAACTGGATGATTTATCCGATCGTTATAGTCCTTAGCAACAGATATAACATACTCCAAAAACTTATGAACACAATCATCGCCACGATAGATGTATGGTTCTTCAATTTTCCTTGTATGTTCCTCACAGCATTCTGAAACCGTGATAGCTCCAAACCCACAAGGTTTATGGTGTTGATATGCGACAGTATATGAAGTTTCTTTGTTAGGCATTGCAAGTGTCCACTTTTTCAGTTAGACATTCGAAGTCGGCATAAACAACCACGGGGCTTCTTAATCGACGGTGAAAATTCTTAAATTTCAAAATATTGTCTTCAGGCATCACTGTTTTACACGGCTTGTTATTCATACACCGTTCTAAGTGATGGTTTAGCTTCTCTTCGGTGTAGCATGGCTGTAAGCAGCGTTTGCAGTAATACTTCTTATGTTGATGACCACGTTGATCAAATAAAAGACGATCCAAATTTTTTATCCAGCAGTAATGATTATCAATCAGCAAAAGGTCAACATGTTGAAAATTTTTCTTAGATATGTAAAGAGGAAAAAACGTTTTCTTTTTCTACTCCAATAATGTTTATACTAATTTGATTGAGAGATTCAAAGCGTGGCACATCCTGAACCTTCAACGGCATTTGCAGATCGTTAATGATTATTTCATTGAGATGACATCTGTAGTTGGAAACTCGTTCTGCATGCTGATTCACTTGATGCAGTGCTGCCAAAATGCTCCAATCAAAACACAAATTGTCTTCATTTTTTACATTAATCACCGCTTTCTTGGACTGAATCCAATTAGGAAGCGGTTTATACGATGATCCACGTAAAGGCTGATGATTTGCAACATGTAGATCCAAGTGCAATACCTGATCCAACACCCAATCAGATCCATTTTCAAGAAATTTTTCTAAATTCTTTTCAATTTCTGCTTCAACCATTGAAATTTCTTCTTCCAGGGAGGAACCCAATTGAATATCTCTAGCTTTGCAACAAAAATGAGTTTCAATAACTTCCATCTCATTCGTAGCTCTACGAAACCGCACTTTCACGCAAATCCAAAACTTAATCCCAACTAAGTCAGTTAGATCACTCTCCAGCTGGTGAATAAGTTTTTCTCGGCTTCCATTGAAAAATATTTGCAAGTCTCCAACAAAATGTCCTGGAACCAGTCTATAACCACGTAGATAACCATGAAAGGCTCTTTCAAGAGGTATCAGCTGATAGTCTGTAGAGTCTTGCTCTGCGGTTGGTGGGTCATGAGATTCCTCATTCTCAGCAGGAAGCGGTATTGTTCTGAGTAATTCAGCTAATTCAGGTAGATTCAGCGCTCGCAAATCCTTATCCGTCGGATCATTTAGTACTGGCAGAGGCATTTCCAGAAGTTCTTCATCCGATTCTGTGATTGCTTCTAATTGTGATCTCTTTGAAGGGCCTGCTTCATCCTCAGTTCCTTTTTCCTTCATATGGAGTTTGAGATGGCGTCTCAAACTATCCTTTCTGGATAAAATCTTTCCACACTGATGACACGGCCACTCAGTCTTAGCATGGACTGTTCGTTTATGACGTTGGAGATAGGATTTTTTCTTGAAAGATTTTCTACACACGTCACATTCAATCAACAGATCATGTGCCATGGCTGCGAGTTGATCCAACTCCTTTTCCACACTCGTGTCTCTCTGAAATAATTAAAAAATAATTTACTTACTACTCTCCATAAACAGTTGACTTTCAAAACATATGTAGGTGGATATGATTACAGTGATTACGTAATCGAATGAGTGCTTGTGAGGTGAAATATAAAAATCACAAAAACACTAAAACCACACTCAATCTCTTGTTATAACGAAGAAAACTGTTGGTACAAGTCATGAATAAAGTACTAATAGCAACTACTAGCATTAGCTTGGTAATGAGTACTGTACTCATAGTCTGCTCGTATCATCGAGTTGCTCAAAATAAATAGAAATCTAGTTTATATGATCATTACTTTAATTACACTCAACCCATTCTCCAAGAAAATTTCAACACATCTCTTGGCTATCGTATGGTAGTTAATAGAAAATGGCATGAAAATGAAATTGAAATCAGTGCTGTCATAGAAACAGCCATAAACCCACATGCTGTGTGTGGTGAACGTCTCCTAATGTTAGAAGATATGTGTGATGATATTTTCATACGATTAAATTTCAGTGGCTCCGTGGTAGTAGGACAATGTCAAGTTGGTCCTCACACCAGGCAGATTTTGTGGAAGTCGCCTACTGTAAGAAAACTAATTCACACTTTGCTAAGACTGGACATTTGATACTAATGCAACAATTAGCTGTTTCTTTTTTGACGTATTGACCTAGTTACTCACACTATAAATAGTGGTTTCAACAATAAACGATCATTGTCTATGGACGACGGTACGAATTGCACTTTCGGAGCTATGTCGAAATTCCAACGTGAGGCGATTGCGAAACAGTATGAGAAATTGGGACGAGAGAAGACGGGTGAAACTAGTGATTACGATTCCAGCATTGAAGATCAGACTGGTACGATTAGTGCCTACTGGCCTCCTTCTGCAGCGCCGTGGGTTCCACCACCACCACCACAGAAGAATTTATACGAGTCCTTTGTTTCGGAGATGATGGCTGCCACGAAATCCGAACCAACAGCTCCATGGGAAAGACTCTACTTACTTGCTTTTGCCAAAGAAGTAGAGCGATTAGCTCGCTATTTTTCGAAAAACAACTTTGAGTGCCTTGGATGTTTGCTAACATGTCTTTCACAACAAGATCATACTTGCCTCGACTCTTATCAAAACTACTTGGACAGTCACTTTCAATATTTGGTTGAAGAAGCTGTGGATAGAGAAGAAGTGTTGAAGAGAACAAACATACCTATCGAAATGAATGAACTCGAAAAGTGGGACATTTGCTCTGTTGACTTTAACTGTAGAACTATATGGCGACCCTTGATTTATCTTGCTATTTTAAAGGACTATACGATGTTTCCTCTGGAATGGAGAAAAGCTATTGATAGTGTATATAAGTGATTG